>KV458779.1:0-162796 GCA_001662605.1 Pseudogymnoascus sp. 05NY08 | reverse complement strand
AAACCCTGCCCAGGTCCTTGCACCTCTGATCCGCGTGCTGTACAGCACTCTTGCCGTAGCGAGGACAGCTCTACTCCCTCTCCACTCCCCGCCCAACCACTCACAATTCCCGAAATCTGCTGTCGCTAATGCTCCTCTTGCTGCTATGACCTGTATACTTACTAAGGTAAACCTCCACACCCCGATACTACATCCAACATCCACTTGCATTTGCATCTTCAACCTCTTCTTCAAAACTCTTTCTTAACCTCCTCCTCTCCATAACCTCCCTCCTCCCTCCCTCTACCTCTGCTCCTCCTCCCCCTCCCCCCCCGCTTCATCTTCCTCCGTCGCCAAATCGATTTCTATTCCCCCATCGCTGTATCTATCTGGACGTGTTGGCCCTGATCAGGTACGTCTTAGCCAAATCTCCATCTCGGCTGCTGTCGCCAATTCTCCTCGCGTCTTTGTCCTCCCCAGTCTCACCCTCAAGACATACATTGCGCGTGCATTCGACGGCCGCTGACACTTTTTTTCCCTTATGTTAGAAGTGGTGGAGGACATTGTCATCTTCACACACAACAAAATATTCTTCAAGGAGCTCGACGAGTCTCCTGGTGGTACTACTGTTACTATAACTGCTGCTGCTACGACTGTTGCTGCTGCTGCTTGGTTCAGTTACTACGTTCACGCCCAAAACGACCTTAACGACCTTACGAGCTCTTCCTCGGCCACATAAACGCCTACGCGCCCCAGGACCCTCGCCGCCCAAAATATCACGTCCAGACTGCCTCAATTGGCAAGAGTACGGCAGCTCCCCCCCCATCCCCCACGACTCTTAACGAACTCTACGATATACACGTTCTGCTCATTGAATATTCCCCCGCATTAACAAATACCAACTTGCGATATCCATCTTCTTTTACCCTGCAGCGAGCATAGAGGCATCATCACAACTCCCCCGCACGTTCCCACAAAACTTCACCTCATAGTTTCTTCTCTGCAGCCTTCTTCCCCAAGTTGGCTCTAAGCTGTGCTCGTCCGCTTCCTGCAAACGACGCCAAGTTTGTCACGTAAACATACCCTTCCCGCCTATACGCACTTTGCAGCTGCGTTTCCAACCGCCAACGGATCGCGCGTCTCTTGGCTATATCAGGACCCCAGCCTACCGAAAAGCTGGATCTTCCGTCTCTCTCCCACGCCCCAACCCGGGGACCGAGCAACATTCCGCCATACAGCCTGCAGTCTTACCAGCGGTCGTCGCATGTGAATGAGAGGTTGCCGTCGTTGCCATTGCCACAGCCGCAAGTGGCCTATTCGTCCAGTGCCTCATCCCCTCGGTTTGGCTCCATCTCGTCAGCATACACCAACAGTACCGCAGACACGTCGTACTCTGCTGAGTTTAACGGCGCGAAACCCCAATCTCCCACTCTGCCAGCTAGTGGAGGCCTCCAAACACTGTCGCATCAGACACCAGCGAGCAATTCTGCCACTGGATATCAGTACAGCCCAGAGTCATACAACAATATGAACCAGGCGCCTCCTGATATGTATTACTCCACACATATGTCGGCCGGACAGGCCCCAGCACCGCAGACCGTGACATCTGGTGGCCTGGGTCATTACCCACACCACCAACAACCGCCGTCTCTTCAGCCCGTGCCGGGGCAGTACTCGGCCCCGCCGGGCTCTTATGGACAGTATGGATATTCTAATGGCCTCACATCACCCCAGCAATCGGGGCAGGTCTCGGGCTCTTTAGGGTCGCAGCCAAATGTCCTGTCGCTACCGTCATTAACGGCAGCGCAGCCAGTCATGCACGGGCAAGGATATCCTCAACAGCAGCAGCAACCGTTCGATTCGACCGGCCAAATCGCTCCTCCTGGCATGAAACCCAGGGTGACGGCGACGCTTTGGGAAGATGAAGGGAGTCTCTGCTTCCAAGTAGAGGCCAAGGGCATCTGCGTTGCGAGGAGAGAAGATAACCATATGATTAACGGAACCAAGCTGTTGAACGTAGCGGGAATGACTCGAGGACGCCGAGATGGCATATTAAAAAGTGAGAAGATGAGACACGTGGTCAAGATTGGGCCGATGCACCTAAAGGGCGTCTGGATACCGTTTGAACGCGCTCTGGATTTCGCCAACAAGGAGAAGATCACGGAGCTGCTGTACCCCCTCTTTGTCCACAACATCGGCGCGCTCCTCTACCACCCGTCAAACCAGTCGAGGTCGCACAGTGTCATGGCAGCGGCCGATCGCCGAAAGCAGGAGCAAAACCAAATGCGAAACCCGCAAGCTCCCGGCCTGCCTTCCATGCAGTCACATCATCACCACTCGATGCACAACTCTGGGGGTGGCTCTCTGCCAGGCCCGCAACACTCCGTCTCGGGGCATCCGGGGATTGGTGGCCGCCCAGATATCCAGCGCTCGCATACGTTTCCAACCCCTCCAACCAGCGCCTCGAGCGTGATGGGAAGCATGGGGACTTCTGATGGCTCATTCCAATGGGGTGGACAGAACTTGAATGGCGTTCAAGGGTCCAACCCGCTCGCGATTGATACTGGGTTGAGTAACGCTCGTTCGATGCCTACAACTCCAGCTACGACACCCCCAGGAACCTCCATTCAAAACATGCAACAGTACCAGCAAACAACGCAATCATACGACACGTCCAGACAGCAAATGTACTCTGCGCCGCCTCTGCAACAGAGTGCGTACCCTCAACCTAATGGTGCTCAGACGAACATGGGCCGGTACAATCAGACTGGTGCATACATAAAGAATGAGATGGGCCCGCCTTCAGGGCGCGCGCCAGGGTCCGTGTCGGATGGCGAGCACCACGATACCAAACTCCCCAACGGTCTCATCCACCACAGCCAAGGCAATGATCAAGTGAGCCATCCTCAGCCAGAAGAAGAGGCAGAACACGATGGGGACTACGCCCATGATAACGCCGCCGCCTACGATGCGAACCGCGGTTCGTACAATTACGCGCCTGGTCCTCCAGTCGGTTCCATCACAGGCGAGCACGCCCATATCTCCCCCGAGTTGACAGGCTCGCCGAACCACAACGGCGGATCTGGCCATGTAACACCGCGCACCGCCACGACCTCTCAGGCCTACTATTCCCAACACCAGGGCGGGTATAGCACTCCTCCACGCGCCCAGCCACCGTCGAGTAATCTGTATAATGTAATGAGCAGCGAGCGAGGCACCGCCAATGGAAGCTCAACTAATGAAATGTACGGCAACCAGTCAGACTTGGGTAATCCATTAACAAACGGATTTGCAGGCCAGCCCCTTACCAACGGCGCCACGCCGAGCAGTAAGAGGGGCCGCGACGACGATGACGATCAACGGCCCTCGAGCCGCGATGCGGGTGGAGAGACCGATGGCTTGAAGAGGAGGAGAACTATCCGCGAAGACTCGGCGCCTAATCTCAACTACGACGCGCCCCTCAACCGCGCTCGCGCGACCATCTCCCAGCGTCGACGATGATGCAATCAAATGAATGACTTGACGCAGCATATAGACGTTGGCGATTTTTACCCTTTTTTTACTCTTTGGCATAGCAACGGCATCTCAGCACCCCTCTCCTCCACCACACAAAAAAATACACCTAAAAAAACCTCTTTAACGCCCTGATGAACGGCAAAGGAAATAGTTTGGCTAAAAAGACCACTGTTTTTCTCGCCCCTATCAATGATACAAAAACTACACTCATTCGAACAAAATCTTTTTCCTTGGGACGTCTTTAACGAAAGTGTGCCTTCGACCTTTTTATTTCACCCTTTGTATGGTTCTGTCCCTGCTCACGAAAGGGGGGCATACGCACGACACACACGCACACGAAACACACCGATACCGAAACCCTATTTTTTACGTTTTTGCCCCAAGTTAACGAACGAAACACACACACACACACACGCACATCACCGACCTTTTTAACGACTACTGAAATTTTTGAGATGGGAAACATGAAATGAAAAAATGGACGCCCACCCTCTTCCCTCCCCCCAATGAAGAGAAGGGAGGGAGCCGGGCGGGGGGCGAAATATCTTATTTTCATGATCTGGATTTTTTTTTGACAGATTATACAATGCGATGCTTGCTCGGCTCGGGAAATGGGAAATGGGAAGAAATGGGATTGGGACGGACTGTCCCGCGTCTTTGATGAAACCAGGCGTCGTGGGCGGAGTCCATTCCTCCCCCCTCCCCATACTACTCTAGCCTGCTGGGCTATGAGAGAAAGTTTTTTTTTTATGATGACCATAACGACTATCTTGCTTTTTTACTGTTTTTTTTTTGCTTTTTGAAATTTTAACTTTTAAATGGGGGACTTTTTTTTTGTTGTTGGCTGTTGATGCGTTTTGCGCTTGGTTGATAGAGTAGCCCGTCGTCGTTCGCGCTTTTTGGGAATGATGTGATGAGAGGACAATCAAAAGCTTTTCTGTGTTGAATATGTGTGTGTTTGATGAGGATTGTGTGATGTGATGTGATCAGTGATGTTGTGACCGGACATCCTTTGCCCGTGTTTGACGCCAGACAGGAGATGGGGTCTGGATGTGAGAAAGACATCGAAGTCGACTATAAGCCAGGTTTTCCCATTCCATCCTCTAGCAGTATTGATAACTTGCCGTGGCCGCGAGGTAAATGGAACGGACCTCTCCAAGAAGCTTAGCTAAAGCTTATATATCCTGACACTTCTGACACCTATGGGGAAGACAAAACACGGACATTTCTACGTTAAAGTAAAGACACATCCCACCTCAGACGATATCTCAGGGCCTGGACAGATCTTGGGCATTAACTGCCAACATCCCCGTCAGCACAATTGTAGCTAGCCAAACACCGAAAATGAGAATACCATCACTATCAGTATCAACAAAGTTAGAAGCTAAAAGTTAAACCTATTCCACTACACTAGCGACCCATTCCAGCGCTTATAAACACATTTAAAGCTGAATTACTATGTACAAATACCCCAATCCAATCCCCAAACAAAATAGATGTTTTCCCCAGATCATACACATCTGACAGTATTTCGGTTGGTCGTCGGGTAAATGGAACAACCCCAGATCACGTGCACCTCTATGCGGTAATCCAGCCGGGTCTCAGGACGTACCTTGTACTACAAAAGATGGCACATTGTGCATCCCGAGCTTCGAGGCGGGGAAGCTGCTCGAACTTCATTCAGAGTATCAATCGTTGATTTGCTTGCTACTCGGTTTATGACATATTACGAGTTATTTGACATTGAAGCGTGTGAGAGAGAATACCAAGAGCTTTGAAGGTAGGTTTGTGGGGTAATCCGTCGTCCTTCCTGTCTGCGCGTATGGTCTTTGTGTTTCCAATCGGGCGATGGGAAGATGAAAGAGAGGGAGAGGTTCACCAGTGCAGCCCGGCATTGCATTTACATCATATAAGTCTTCAAACACTCACTAACACCTCCCCAGATTACCACCCCACCACCACCAACAATGCCACCCCACGCCCAAGACGCCCTCCAGCACCACTCCCTCACCGACCCCGAATCCTTCTGGACCTCCCAAGCCTCGCAACTCAGCTGGCACACCCCTCCCACCCGGGCCCTCACGCTCACCCAGAAAACACTCAAATCCGGCAAAACCCACGACCACTGGGAGTGGTTCGCCGGCGGCGAGATCTCGACCTGCTACAACTGCGTTGACCGCCACGTCGAGGCAGGGAATGGGGATAGTACGGCGATTATATGGGAGAGTCCTGTGACGGGGGGGAAGGTCACGTATACGTATAAGGAGTTGTTGGAGGAGGTGGAGGTGTTTGCGGGGGTGTTGAGGGAGGAGGGGGTTAGGAGGGGGGATGTGGTGTTGTTGTATAGTTCGTCTTCCCGTCCCACCTGTTCATTCCCATCCGTTTCCCCCTGTCACCTTTCACCTTTGACCGAGCTCGTAATCCCGGAGAGGAAAGGAGGGAGAGACAAAAGCTAACACGACCACAGTGCCCATGATCCCCGCCACCCTAATCGGCACCCTCGCCATCTCGCGCCTGGGAGCCATCCACGCCATAGTCTTCGGCGGCTTCGCCCCCGCCGCCCTCGCCCAACGCATCGAAGACTCCAAACCCGTCGCCCTCCTCACCGCCTCCTGCGGCATCGACGGCTCCAAGCCCGCCGTGAGCTACACGCCCTTCGTGCGCGAGGCCATCGCCTTGTCATCCCACAAGCCTTCCAAGACTATCATCTGGCAGCGCGACCAGTTGCGTTGGAAGCTTGATAAGCCGGCGGGGGAGAGGAATTGGCAGAGGTCGGTGCGCAGCGCGAAGTTTCGCGGGGTGAAGGCGGGATGCGTGCCGGTGAAGTCGTCGGATGGGCTTTATATCATCTACACCTCCGGCACGACGGGGCTGCCTAAGGGCGTGTTGCGTGAAGCGGGCGGTCATGCAGTAGGTCTGCATTTATCAATCAGCTACGCCTTCGGCATCCGCGGCCCAGGCGACGTGATGTTCTGCGCCTCTGA
Organism: Pseudogymnoascus sp. 05NY08; assembly: GCA_001662605.1. Taxonomy (NCBI): domain Eukaryota; kingdom Fungi; phylum Ascomycota; class Leotiomycetes; order Thelebolales; family Thelebolaceae; genus Pseudogymnoascus; species Pseudogymnoascus sp. 05NY08. The sequence goes on along the minus strand of KV458779.1, from coordinate 156,317 downwards.
CTTGGGCTGGGTGGTCGGGCATAGCTACATCCTGTACGCCCCCCTCCTCACCGGCGCCGCGACGGTGCTATACGAAGGCAAACCCGTCGGCACACCTGACGCCGGGGCATTCTGGCGTATCGTCGAAGAGCATAAGGTTAACACCCTCTTCACTGCCCCCACGGCGCTGCGGGCTATCAAGCGCGATGATCCGGACAACGCGCGGTTCCGCGAGGTCGGCCAAAGAGGGGGACTGAGGTCGCTTAATGCGCTGTTTTTGGCGGGTGAGAGGTCGGAACCGAGTATCGTGACGATGTATCAGGGTCTTCTCAAGCAATACGCCGGCAAGGGGGCGGATGTCGTGGATAATTGGTGGTCCTCTGAGTCTGGGTCTCCTATCTCTGCTATTGCTACCTTCCCCAACTCGGGCACCGAGCGCAACGCGACGACGCGAGTTGCGCCGTTGACTGTCAGGCCGGGGGGAGCGGGGAAAGCGATGCCCGGGTTTGATGTTAGGGTTGTTGATGATGCTGGGGTGGAGGTGGAGAAGGGGACGATGGGGAATATCGTGATGGCGTTACCCCTGGCGCCGACGGCGTTTAGGACGTTGTGGAATGATGAGGAGAGGTTTTATGAGGGGTATTTGGAGAGGTTTGGGGGGAAGTGGGTTGATACGGGGGATTCGGGGATGGTGGATGGGGAGGGGTATGTTTATGTGATGTCGAGGTCGGATGATATTATCAATGTTGCTGCGCATCGGTTTAGTACTGGTAAGTCGTCTCTCGTCTCGTCGTCGTCTTCGTCTCGTTGGGGGGTGGTCAGTCAGTACGAAACGGAAGAATGAAAGCTAACCAACACGCAGGCACAATCGAACAAGCCATCTCCTCCTCCCCCCTCATCGCCGAATGCTGCGTCGTCGGCATCCCCGACTCCCTCAAAGGCCACCTCCCCTTCGCATTCATCACCCTCTCCACCCCCTCCCACCCCACCTCCGCAACCCCCTCCGCCGCCGTCTTTGCCGAGATTCAGGGCTTGGTGCGTAGTCAGATCGGCGCCATCGCGAGCCTCGGCGGGGCGATCCAGGGGAAGAATATGATCCCCAAGACCAGATCGGGAAAGACGTTGAGGAGGGTCCTCAGGGAGTTGTTGGAGAACGCGGTGCATGGCGAGTTTGAGAAAACCGTGAAGGTGCCGGCGACGGTGGAGGATGCGAGGGTGGTGGAGGTGGCGAGGGGGAGGATTAGGGAGTATTTTGTTGAGGGGGGGGGGAGGAGGCATAGGGCGATTGAGGGGAGGGCGAAGTTGTAGAGGGGAGGGTTGTTGGGGAGGTGATGGGTGGTAGGGCCAAGTTGGAGGAGGGGAATCGAGGTCGGTCGTGGGGGAGGGGGAGATAGCTGAACTACCTATCTCTTCAACCTAGATACGCGTGAGGAGGGGAAGAATGTGATGATGAGGTCATATCAAAACAATCCATCCTCCCCCCCCATCCCACAGAAACGCGCATAGAACTTTTCTCCAAGACATGATCCGTCTTATCACTGACAAGACAAGACAAGACAAGACAAGAACGGGACATGCATACACATCCCGTCCCACACCTCACGTAGTCGATGTCAATAGTAACGCAACTCCCACTTCCCACCCACTTCCCAACTTCCACTCTGGTTTCCATGCATGGATAGCTCGCTTTGTTTATCTCATATCTCATCATATCTCACTCCGGCCGGAACTCTGGGAATCTTGGCTGGTTGGTAGCTGGGCCGCCGGCATGATCGGGACGTACAGTACGTGCCATCCGCGTGGAAAAGCGGAGCTTTGGCGTATCGGTTGAACAGGCAGGTATTGTTATCCCGCGGCGTGCCGCGGGACCGGTGAATGAGTTTCGTCCAGTTTCGCCACCCCACCAAAGGCAGGAAGGGGAAGGAAAGGGAAACTTGGATGACACAGACAGAGAGGAATTAGAGCTCGTATTTGTGTGATTATATGATTTCCATAGCTTGTACGGAGTGAGTGGGTTGTTGTAAGAGTAGAAATTAGATATCATCGTACCTTGCCGCTGTGGAGATATATTGTTTCTGAACTACTACTGTTATGGGTTCCAGGTTGGTAGGGGGAGGAGTGTGCTTTGGGTGGGTTGGTCTCGTGTGGTGGTGTGGTGTTGGTGTGGCGGTCTAGACTGTGACCAGGGAAGGAGGTGGTTCGGCGCGGCGGCGGGAGATAAGGAAATCGATAGTGAGGCTGGAAATAAATGCGGAAAAGCAATGCTGACTAGGGTGTCTGTGTGTGTGTGTGTGGTGGAAAAAGGCTGATGTGATGAGAAGAGTAATTGGTGGTGATTGGGGAGAGGTTATTTATAGAGTATTGTTATTTGTTGTTACGGGAAGGAAGCGGTAAGGAGGGAGTTTCTTCATGCGGTTTTGGTCGGGGCGGTGATGCGTTCTTCATGGTGTTTTTTGAAGCTCTACGCAGGTATAGCTACAGCTCTGCGTGTATGACAGCTCACAGCTCACAACACACCCACACCCACACCCACACCAGCACCATCCAGCTTCTTCACCAGCACCACTCTTCAACACAACACACCCACACCCTCACCCATCAAAGGTGGCACCAACCGCACCACCGCACCACACCCCCAGGGGGAAACACCTCCAAGTCGTTAGTCCGCGCCCTCTCCGATCTCACTAGTGTCTGTTTGGACCCACAGCTCATTTCAGGTACGCGCGAGATGGGGGGTGCTGATTGGCTGGATGTGTGTCCTGTCAATTGGGTCTAGGCCGGGTTTGGAGGGGTGTGGTGCGGTTTTAGGATTAGCGGCGGGGCTTGGCGGTGTCTTAGTGGGTGAGACTGGATGGGGGTGTAGGGGTTGTATCTAGTGGTGAGGAGGGAAGAGCCGGTGGGTGAGTTGGTGTTGTTGTGCGCTTTGGGAGGGTTTTGGGGGGATGTACTGAGTTGGTAGGGTGACTTGATGGTCGGAGTTTAAGATTGGATGGTCCACTTTGGGGGGTTGGATTGGATGGGAGATGGATGGGGGATGATGGGATAAATGAGGGTGATGGGGATGAGTACGAGATGGGGATATGGCATTGATGAGGGTGGGTTGGTTTTGGGGGGAGGTTTAATAAACGGGAAGAGAGTGAGGAGAGGTGAGGACAGGAATAGAATGGAAGAGAGGAGGGAATAGGCGGGAGAGTTCTGGGTGTTCCGTTTGTCTCCACTGTGCCTGTATCAGTATCAGTATCAGTATCTGTCTCTGCCTCTGCCTGTCTTATCTGCCTCTTCTCTCTGTCTCTTGTCTCTCCCACCGTTTGCCGTCCGCAGTACTCGGGATGAATTGATGCTCTCTTTCCCAGCTTACCACACTCTTTAGTAGTTAGCAGTAGTAGTCAGCAGTAGTAGTAGTACACACTTTTACCAGTTAGTCGTATTAGTCGTTGTAGTACACACCCAGTTAGTCAGGCACAAAGACAGACAGACAGACACACACGCGGCCCACCCGCCACGTCCAAGTCACCGCATCCTAAAAATACAACAACACACATCCCCAGCAATGTACCAATCCGTCTCGACGCGTCTTTCCCACCTCCTGCCTGTAACTTCCCTCCACCCACTCACACCCACATCTCCACCCACCCTATACGACAACACCAAAGTACCATTAGACAACAAATACATACAATCCCACATACAACGGCACACAACAGGTACTTGCAGTAGCATCAAAGAAATCAAAATTGCCAAATTGCCCTTTTCCCCATCACACCCCAATCTCATCCTCATCGGACAAACCCAGCCCAGTCCAGCCCAGCCAACCCGGCCAGCCAGGCCTTGTCCTATTCCCCGTTGCCTCTCACGATTTCCAAAAGTACCGTACTCGTACATTACTGTACAGTACAGTACGTACTAAAACCCGTACCTGACAAGCCCACAAGCCCACAAACCCACCCACACCCATCACCCATCCCATCCCATCCCATCCCATCACCCCCCCGTCCCCACTCCCCTCCCCTCCCTCCCACCCACCCCCCCATCAACACACGCTTACCATTCCGTATAAGATCGTTTCCTCTCCCGATCCTTTCTACTTCTTTTCCTTCCTTCCTCACCCAACACATTCACTCACTCACACAACTCCAGACTTTTAGTCACTTACTTTCGTTAACACACGCCTTCTCCAACATCTCACCAATACCATCTAATCAACCTCTTTTTTACTTTTTAAAGTAAATCAAAACCAATCTTCAAGATGCAATTCTCCGCCGCCGCCGTCGCCGCTGCCCTCGTGGCCACCGTCGCTGCCCACAGCAACGTCACCTACGTTACCGAGGTCGTCACTGCTTACACCACCTACTGCCCGATGGCCACTACCCTGACCTACAACTCCAAGACCTACACTATCACTGAGGCCACCACCCTCACCATCACCGACTGCCCTTGCACCATCTCCAAGCCAGTCACCGTGACCCCAGTTGTCGTCTGCAACACCTGGTAAGCCTCGAATGCTAGAATCCAGATCAAAGGAACCCCCAGCTAACTCTTCTCCCCTCACAGCGTCCAGCCAGCTGCCCCCACCTACGTCAACTCCACCACCCCAATGACCACCCCCGTCGTCCCAGTCGTCCCAGTCGGCACCGAGACCCCTCAGCCAACCCAGCCTCCTTTCAAGGGCGCTGCCAACCGCGCCGTCGTCGGCTCCGCCGCTGGCCTTGCTGGTCTCCTCGGCCTCGCTGCTTACATCTTGTAAGCGGTGAAACTTCCGAGTTTGACCTAGCGATGAACGGTTTTCCGGGAACCGGACTTCTGCATAAGATGGACAAGATAATACACTACTCGCCCTTGACGTGGACACGATGAATCGGCACACTTGCGATTTGGGAGTTCATGAGATGGATTTGTTAATATAATGAGAGGATTTGTGGTGTTTTGTGGAAGCGGTCGGGAGGATTAGATGAGAGGGATTTTATTAATTTAAAGATGTGTTCGGTGTTTTGCATTGCTCTATGGAGTCTTTAATGTGTTCTCTAATTCATGGCCTTGAACCTTACCTTCTTCTTTTCTCGTGTGTGTGCAATCGTTTTTGATGGATTGGACGGGTTTTGGTGTGTGGGAGACTTTTACTTCTCTGGATGAGCTCGTCCGTTTCTTGGACATACTGGATACATACATAGAGAGCTCATGCAAATATGAAACGTTTGACGTACTTCTCTCGTCCGTTTGTTTTGACATTTCGCTCACCCATCTCGACTTCCCTTCCAAAAACCTCACCACAACAGTACTCCATAACAACAACAAACACCTCCTAACAAAAACAAACCCCCAAGCCAACCCAAGGCTCCAAAAAATCTTGGTTTTAGACCCGCCACCAAAAGAGTACCCAGCTCCAACCAGTCCAAACGCCCGCCTCATCCTCCCCATCTCCACTTCCCACCTCCCACACCTACGGTCCAGAACCTTCCAACCAAAACCGTTTGAGTACAGTAGGAGAAAAAAACCCTTCCGCCCTACTACGGTACACACTATCGAACCGCCGCTTCCCACCTCGTATCGCCCAAACCCACGCGATGCAAATCTCCACATAGACGGGTATTCTGTGGATGAATAGTGGGTTCTTCTTTACGCCCTGCCTGGCTGCCTGGATCTGGATGTTTTTGTTGGTGTAGGGGGTGTTTTGCCGCGATGCCGGTCGAGCCGCTCTTCCCTTCCCTTCCAACTTCCCAGAAAAGGAAAAACAGGGTCGGGGGTTTTTCATGGTACCGAGTGACTACCTACAAGCCAAACAACAAAAAACTGCAGTAAGCTGGCTAACTGGCTGGCTGGTGGTAGGTACAGCTATCTACCAATCTACCAGACGGATATGCCCGACCAGCCACTCACCCATTTCGGCCACATAGATAAATACCTTTTTTTAGATGCGTGGCGATGGCCAATTTTCCCGTCCTTTGTTGGCTGCTCGTCCGGCCGGCTGCTCCGGGTCGCGGGTGCGCTGGCCCGTTCCAGTCACAGCCATCCAGCCAGGCAGCTAGTTGGAGTCGGTAATACCCGCCTGCCTCGTCTCGCTGCTCGCTGCTCGCTCATCCGTCAGCGAGATTATCAGCTCCGTAGGGTACTTCCGTCAAGATGATAGTAGAGGTACTGTAGCTACGATAGGATCGGGGAATTCCCATCCATACCGTCCCATCCCGTCTGATCTGCTGCACGCGAGCTGATGCGGATGTACCGTAGAGTATAAGTGCTGATTGATGGATAAGTGCTGATAGGATTCCTTCTGCCCAGCGCCTTAGCACACGGCAGACAGCCAGAGCATGCGCTAACGCAGGGGCGCGCTGCGCTGGGCAGGGTGTTATCAAAAGGGTCCGGATGAGGGCCGATTGGGTTCTGGGTGAACTGCGGCGTAGATAGTGTAGTCAGGTGCAGGGGGAGATGTGGGTGGTGCACGTGACTTTTCCCCTGCACGCTGGATAAGTGCAGCGAACAGACGCAGCGAACAGACAGCGAATGGACACATCAAAGCACAGGAAGCAAATCAAGGAAGTAAAGCATTCTTTCTACCCATCCAAAAGTTTTATATTCCCCTCCTTCCCCGGCCCCCTCCCTCGCACTCCCGCGACGGCACTCCCTATAAAACTACAGCTACAGCTAAAATGGGATTTGTATACAAAAAAAGACAACAAAAAAGATGATCGAAAAATCCAAGAGACCCCCAAACAGACAGCAGGCAGGGGCTCTCTCGAAAATGAATGACAAGAATGGTATAATACTCCGCCAAAACAAAAATAGATATAAATCAAGGTCCCAGCCCCCTTCCCCCCTTCCCTTTCCAAAAAATTTGGTGTAAAAATATGCGCCAGTTGTTTGTTGTTGTTGTTGTGTTCTGCTGTCGGTGGACTGTTGTTCCCAGTTTCCGAATCTCCTCTATCGGCGATCGTTGCTTCGCAACCCCCGAAATCTTCCTCTTCAAACCCCCTCTCAACCCTCGCTCTCCTGGCAGACGAACGGAGTCAAGTAATTAATCCTCCTCCCCGTTCAGAACCCCCTAAACGGATCATCCCTCCCACCCCCCCTCATCTCCTCCTCCCCCGCCGTCCTACTCCCCCCATACCAATCCTCCACATCCGTATTCGCCGCATACCCTCCCCCCCTCCTCCCATAATAACTATCCCTATTCCGACTCCTCCTCCTCCTCTCCTTACTCCTCCTCCTATTGGCCCCCGACCGCGTCGACCCGCCGCCACCCATCCCCAGATCATCAATCTGGACCGGATAATCGTTGTCGCTCCTCGGGAACGCGAGAGGGCTGATGAAAGCCTCCATCCTCACTGTCCCGACCGCTTCGAAGAAGTTGTTCACCACGGCGCCGGGGCGCGACGACGCGTCAGAGGTGCGGATAGACGTGCGGTTCGAGTTCGACAGCCCGTTGTTGGAGAAGGAAATACTATTCCCCCCCATCACCGAACTAGAGCGCTGGGAGGCGGTATAGATATCGCTCGACCCATTCGTACCAACGCTCATCCCCGCCGTGCTGCCCGCAGGCGCGTGCCCGTAGTTGCCGAATCCCCCTCCACCACCCCCGCCGCCGCCATTACTGCTTCCCCCCGTCGACATGGCGCCGCGCTCGGAGAAGCCGCGGAAGGAGAGAGGCGGCGGTATGCGCGAGCCGGTGTTGCTGCGTTTGCGGCCGTGCCCGATACCGTTGATTAGCGCGCGGTCCGTGAAGCGCGGGACGATGGGCGGGTCGGCGGCGTCGGGGACGAAGCCGTCACCGCCGGATGGGACGCCGATGTCTTTGACGCTGTGATCAGCGGTGCTGGCGCCGCCGCGGGTACTGGTGTCTGTTCTGATGCTGTATTCGCCGCGGTGGATGCTTGACTGTGCTGTTGTCGGGCCAGACTGGGTGGAGAGGATTGTGCGGCCCTTGGCGACGCGGATGGAGTCGCGGATGGGGTGTTTCTGGAGGCGCGCGCCGTTTTGGCGGAGAATGTCGAAGTTGCCGCTTTCTATTGGGGGTGGGTGAGGCGCCATTACCTCGGGGATGGCTTGGGAGGAGTGGGCGAGGAAGGAGAGGGCCGTTAGCCAGATGTAGTGGCGTTCTCGTGATGTTGCGGTGAATTTCAGGGCGCGTGCTGGGGTCAGGATGAGGATGGAGCGGTTGAAGAGGTTGTTAACGCCCTTCGGTGCCGCATTGTCGTCCTTGACGTCCAAAACAGATTGAATAGTTACTGTAGCCTTATTAGTTATGAACATAGAAAGGAGTTGATATTGCTTACACTTGCGACCACTCTTCCCCATCAGAGCAGACCCAGAAGTTGGCTGTTTGCTACTCCACATGACTGCTCTCTCGTACGGTGCCAGCCAAACCCAGCGCTTGTGACGGACGCCATTCGACGCATCGTTGTCCAAAGCTCCTGACTCAGGAACTCCGAACGACTTCCTCCTCCTGACGTACTTGAACATCCACTCGCCGACCATCGTCTGGGCAATGGCATCAACCACGCTAGTGGCCTGCACAGAGCTGCCAGCAGATTGTTGGGTGTTGAAGGTATTCGCGGTAGTATTCGACGGCTGCTTCCTGTGCGTGCTGTATCCGTACGAGCTTCGGTTGTCGCGGTGTCCCATGAACGGCGATGTAATTTCGTTGTTCGGCATTGGCGGCAGCTGCGGGCTCTCTGGAGCTTCTGTCGACGGCGAAAACGGCGGCGGGGATCTGCTCCCACGACGTCGGGGTCTCCCACCAACATCTGGCAGCGCAGCAGCAGAACGAACCTTGCGAATGCTATTGATCCGGTGATGTCCTCTACCGGATGAACGGCGAGACCACGGCTCCCGAGTTGGGCTCCTGCTGCCGTCGCTGGGAGCACTCGCGCTGAACGGAGGCTTCCGAGAGCTTGCCCGCGTCGGAATGGGGAATGGTGGTTCCTTAACAGCATCTGGCAGGCTAGGGCTGCGAGAACGGCCTTGGTGCGCAGCAATGCCATTGGATATAAGGGCAGCACGGCGCATTGTCGTTTGTGGAGGACGAGCAGGTGGCATCACCAGGCTCAGTGGCTTATCGAATTGTCGTATAGTTCGCGTGACGGCCGACTTTGCGCCGTATGTATTCAAATTGTCTCGCAAGATCACCTCGCCGTTGGCATCGTAGCCCCCTTGTGCTTGGCGGGCTTGCTTCTTCACGTGATTTGAGACAGCCTCCTCAACAGGCTCCTCATCTTCCGGAACAGACGTTGGAGCCGTCGAGTTCCGTTTGCCTCTGTTAAGAGATTTCCTAGGCCTTGGAGCAGAGAGCGCTGTCCTGAAGTCGCTATCACTCAGATCACCATCTGCAAAATCATCCGCGTCATCGGAGCTGACATTCTCGAAGCCAGCAAACAAGCTGCTAATACGAGGAGGGCGTCTGATCCCCTTGTCCATCGAAATAGGGCCATCATCATTGTTGCCCGGATATGAATCGTGTGTCTCGGCTGACATTGGCGGGGCAGGAGGTGACCGCATAGGAACGGGCGGCGACGAAGGTGGCTCTCCAATGCTCTGGTTGCTCTTCTTTCGTCGCGGGTTTCGAGGCGGCGGCACCACACCCGGTGTGAAGAAGCCAGCAGGCTGGGCTGACGGTTCAGGAGACGGGGGGCATGATGATATTGATGAGGGCTGTAGGTGCAGGGGAAGTAGATTTAATCGCTTATCAACTCTGATTTCCTCCGTTTGCACGGAAGCGGAGCTGTATGGAGCGGCTACCTGCATGGAGACTTGGCACGCAACGTCCTTAAAGTACTGCGGCAGCAGCGATTCTTTGGGGGTTGCCGGTCTGGAGGTCGGTGGGTGTATTGAAATTGATGGGATTGTTGGGGGAACAGGGGGTGCCTTGACCACAAGCGCCCATTCACCTTCAGTCTGTGTCGAGATCGAGATCATACATTCCTTCTCCACCTCCGAGACAGCGGTCGGTGTCGTGGGAGTTCTTGGTGGGCTGAGTGGCTCATCAACGGTCTGGCATGCACTAGAGACCATTGTATCCACTGCGCTGGGAGCGACCTGGGGAACGGGGGTACTCGCTCGGACGCGTTTGCGGCGTTGGTTGGCCTCCGTCTCTCCTCCTTGGACATTGTCAACTTGTCTCAGTTGCGGGTCGGCCGCGGGTTCTGGTAGTACAGCTGGGTTCGAGGCAGATGAGATAGGTGGAGAATACTGTGTGCTGGAATCAACATAGTCAGGCTTACTGAGCACCAAGGTTTCATCGCCTTCCGCAATGCGCCCTTCGAGCTTCTCCAATACGGACTGGTTGGCAAGAAGTCGGCCGCGGGCAACGCTACCAGGTCTCCTGACGCTCTCAATGCTCTGGCTATGTTTGTGGTTCCTTGAAATCATACTATCGCGGCTGAGATTGCGCCTGTGCGTTGTGGAAAGAACGCTTTCGCGTCCATGCGTTGTGGAAAGCACGCTCTCGCGCCCATGAGTGTTGGAGAGAACGCTCTCGCGCCCATCCTGATACATCTGCGACAGCTCGTCGTCGTCTCCGAAATCGAGCTCGTCGGCAAGACTCATACCATTCAGCTTCGACCCGCTAGGGAGCATAGAGAAGCGGACACTGTTTGTCATGCTCATAGAGCGAACGCTAGCAGTGTCACTACCATGACCTCCGAGCTCTTCAGCCTCAGACTCTTGCATCGGATGGCTGGCTTGATACGCTGCAACCTCGTCAAGGACGGTCTTTAGACGTCCTTCAGCTACGTGGACCTTGCGCTCGAGTTTCCTACGCTCATCGTCCCACGTATCTTTGTCCTGCGCCCACAGGCCGTGAACCCTATCGGAATCCACCTCCTGCGCGCGAACCTTCTTCTGTGAAGCATCTAAACGTTTCTTGATATCAGAAATGCTTTCCACGGCCTCGTCGCGCTCTCTCGCTAGCTCCCCGAGCGCATTGGATGTTCCGCCTTCCAGGAGCGCTAGTTGGCGCTTCAGAGACCGGTTTTCCTTTGCATTGGTAGATAGAGAGGATGAGAGCTCCTCCACCTCGCCTTTCGACGCATGGAGAGTTTCTTCCAACCCCTCAATGGCCCGTATCTTCTCCTCCTGATCCCGCCTCAAATTGAGAATTTCCGCCACGAGGTTCGCATGGAGCGTAGGGGTGAAACGTCTCGGGTCGAGTATGGATATGTTTTCGTCGGTCGTCACGTCCCTCGACTCCCTTCGGTTGTGCATCTCTGCGTGGGGTATGGGGCCCGGCGACGAGGCGTGCACTGGCGATACGGACTTCTTCCGCCTTGAGCGTCTCGAGTGACGCGACGAGTTCCTACTGGGTGTGTCTACGGGCGTAGGCAACGGCCGCTGAGCAGCCGCGGCATACTCGTCGTCCGTCTCCCACGCGTTCATCTTGCCCGTCGGAGGGTTGCTAATGTCATTTGGTTCGTTTCTTTACGGCGTCGGTTCGCCGATCCGTACTGGTATGCTGAGTAGAAATTCGATGCCCGAGTCTGATAACAATATAACGCTGGAGAGAACTGGCGGGGTATGATTGGAAAGACGAACGAACTGCGTGCAACCGTTAGCGCGTGTGAACAGCATGAGTTTGGCATTCTGGGGAAACTGACGAGTCTACGCCGGATATCTTCAAATAAGATTGCCGACAAGGGGAAAACGGGCAGGACAGCAATCGGCGGCTGAGAATAAGGAGATATTCAAAAACGAAGGGCTCCAGCAAATCGCAGATAGAAGGCGAGTGTAGGAATAAAAGCTCGAGTCAACTCGAGGTGAAGAATGGTCGGGATGAAAGTAGAAGGAAGCTGAGTAGAGTCGAGCGGACTCAGCAGCAGGAGCGTTGGAGTGGAATTGTCGAGTTGTTAATGGTGGAGCGTGTAGGCGTTGTTGCTTGTGAAGGGGGTGGCCCAAGCTGGCCAGACGGGATTAGGATAGGATGGGGGAGGGGGGTGGGATGTGATGTAAGGTACAGGGACCGATTTAGGAAGTACTTCGTCGTAGGCCTGTCGCAAGGCGCACTAATTGGTAGATTCGCAAGTCGGCAGTGTATCCCATTGGGGGCACTTGGGGGTTAGAAGAGAGAATGGGGGTAAGTGTAAGAAGGTACAGTAGTGGGAATGGGAATGGGGGTAGATGGAGACAAAGGGGTGGTCATGGGCAGTTTATGCACCGTACTTTGGAGCTGTGCAAAGACAGTAATTGGTATAACATCAAAGGTGGACTCGGAGGGGGAAGAGGAACGATGCAACGATCCGAATAGTACGAGGAGAGATGGGCGATGAGCAGAGTCGGGTGCCGAGAGTGCTCCGTACGCAGGAGTTCAGTGGTTTCTGTTGATTCTGTTGGTTCTGCGGTGTTCCTGGCGTATGTCCCTGTCCTGTCCCTGTGGTTTGTTCCTTCCCCCTTGTTCCTGTAGCAGTTGGGGTTGGTGTTTTCCCCTTCCTGTTGGAGTTTGTGGAGATTTCTTTTTCCCAAATTAAGGGTGGATGTGTTAGCGTGTTTGAGATGCATGCGACCTTAATGTGATTGCAACTGTGATTGACACGGACGATAATGTGCGGCCCTAAGAGAACGGCGTACGGAGGAGCACAGCAGTAATGTAATCTATTTAGTATAACGGGTTGAGGGTTGAGGAATGGAAGAAGGAGGATAGAAGGTACAGAGATATGCAAGATGCAAAGATGCAAGAATGACTTGCTGTTAGTTTTCTGTATTACTCGTGCCTTAACCCCCTTACTTACTCAGTAGGTTGGGTACAGATTATTGTGATATAGCATGAGCATGACATGTGGTAACACAAATGTGCTGTACGGTACAATGGGCAGTAAGGTACGCCTCTTCTCTTTCTGGCTCCTGACAGCTCTCCCCAATCCCGTCATCCCGCTGTCCCCCGTCCCTGCCGAGCTCCTTTTTTTTTTTGTTCCCCTTCGCTCGTTCCCTTCCCTCGTCCCGAGCCACCCAGAGCCAAGTTATACCCGTTAGGAACTACCCGTTAGGAACTACCCGTTATACGAACCACAGGAAAGGGACCAAGGACCCAAAGGAACCACACTCGGAAACGGTACACTACTGTATCTACTAACTTACCTAACTACAAAACTACCAAATGCCACCTTACATAACTGTGTGCCGTGTCTACGAGTCCTGCGTGTCTATCACTACCACTACCACCACCAATACCACTCACCTCATCTGACCCAACAGACATTTTGTTGATCATACCTACAGGAACCATCCCGTACCACCCACAACAACCCACAACAACCCACAACCACGCATCCAACCACTTCTACGGGATAGATACAGCAGGAATAGAGCAGGAATAGCACCAGGAATGGTAAGGAGAAGTAAGGAGTACTCCGTAGTAGTAAGGGATTACTGAATTACTGTAGGGGGCCAGACCCACCACTCACTCTCCACGCCCCATCAATCTGCGCTCATCTTCGCCATCTCTATTATCTCCAGCAAGGGTTCGCCAGTCCGGCCCTTCCCCTTCCCACTCTTTCCCACTCTTTTCCACTCTTTCCCACTCAGCAGGTACCCTAATCCCTGAAACTGCGCTGTACCGTGCTGCTTAGAGCGTAGTTTGACTTTCTTTAGCTGTGCTTGTGCTCTACTCTGCATTAAACTGCCCTCTAAACTGCGCTCCACAGCAGTACCACGGACTAAAGTACCGGTACACATGCACCGGCTACCACGCTACTCCATATTTCTCCCTCTCGCACTGGCTTAGCGGGTCCCTCGCCTCATTCGGCATCGCTGAACTTGCCGTGTTGCTGCCAAGATAAATATCCCCTTCTGCCAAGCTATAACTCCCTCAGCCTCGTCATCGTGACCGAAGCCTCGTCCATTTTATCAGTATCGTATCATATCATCCATGCCGTCAGTCGCGAAGGCGTCCTCCTAACAATGAAGGAGTGGTCGAGTATCCCCGTGTCGTTCCTCAATCCGACAGCCCAGAGGCGTCCAATTGCCCAGCCGCCGACGCGTCCCAATGCCCCTGGTCTCGACGATGGCCGCCCATCAACACAACATCCAAGAGCCAAGACCGAGGCTGATGGCAGCCAAAGAGTCCAAGATGTCCATCATCTATGGCGCTCAAGAGACAATCGAAAAGGTATATCCTCACCAGCGCGCGCTCAATTTGCAGCTCCGGCTTGCTAACCACTCCAACAGGCAGGCACGCCAGAGCCGTCTCACCCGCCGCCGGGGGCCAATTCCTCGCCCCGCCACCCTCGAATACCCCACGACCAATCCTGCACACCCTCTGGCGGATGCTCACATACTACCCCGTCTGGGATGTCTCCTACATGGTCGCGCAATGGTTCACCTGGGGCTCGGTAGTCTGGGTCATAAACTCCTTCCTCGTCTGGCTCCCCTCCGTGCGCCCCTCGTCCGCCTTCCCAGGCGAAACCACAAACGGCGGCGGCATCACCGCCTTCATCGGCGCCACAATCTTCGAGATAGGCAGTATCTTCCTCATGATCGAAGCCGTCAACGAAAACCGCACCCAATGCTTCGGCTGGGCCTTCGAAGAAGCGCTCGAAGAGAACGGACTCCTCCGCCTCAGCCCAAGCAGCGAGAATTGCACACACCACCACCCCAACAAAAGAAACCTCGTCGGCAACCGCAAAATCCCCTCCAACGAAACCCCCCCCGAAAAACCCCTCGCCCCCAAAAAATTCGCCGAAGCCAAAGTCCTCGAGACCTGGGTCTGGTTCCCCACCCTCACCGAGCTGCGGCACCACTACCTCCGCGAAATCGGCTTCCTCGCCTGCCTCGCCCAATACATCGGCGCGACTATCTTCTGGATCGCCGGCTTCACCGCCCTCCCCTCCATCCAATCCTCGCTCTCCCCTCGCGCAGTCGATGGCGCGTACTGGGCACCCCAGGTCATCGGCGGGTCGGGCTTCATCGTCTCCTCCCTCCTCTTCATGCTCGAGACGCAGGAGCGGTGGTGGAAGCCCGCGCCGCGGACGCTGGGGTGGTGGGTTGGGACGTGGAATCTGGTGGGGGCGGTGGGGTTTACGATGTCTGGGGCTTTTGGGTATTGGAGGGGGAGTAAGGGTCAGTATGAGGCCGGGTTGGCGACGTTTTGGGGGAGTTGGGCGTTTTTGATTGGGAGTGTGTTGCAGTGGTATGAGAGTCTCGTGAAGCATCCTGTGGAGAAGGATAGGGATGCTGGGAAGGATGTGGTGGTGCCGAGGGGGGTGGAGGAGGTGCGTCGTGATGTGGAGGGGGTGGAGGGTGGTACGGCGTAATGGTGGGGGTATTTCGGAGATATTTTGGGTTGGACAACGTATATATTATTTGGTGGTAGGTGTTTTCGGGGTTTTATTCGGATCTATCAACACGTACATGTATTGTGGCACAGCAGATATTTCGGGTTCATTTAGGTTTGCCATGGTCATATTTTATAATTTTACACAAGGTGGTGGTGTCGGAGCTGCTGGGGCGTTGGTTGCTGCTTTACGCTGCCCTGAACACCCAAGAAGACCTGGGCGCATCTTTCTAACGTCACTATCCTATAGATGAAGTAGTACTCTTCGTCAACTCCTTGATCTGCTATCAACAGAGTTGTCATTATCTAAGATTTGAGAAGGGGAATCGTTTTCAATAAATAGAGCAGCTCTTAATGTCCTATCTACTACACCAAACTAATTAGCACCCACGTCCTAATTAAACTCGCTCTCCTTGTCGTAACGCCTTCTGCCATGAAACCTAGCCATAGGGTCGCACACTAGATACAACCTGCACTGCAAGAATGAGTCTCTCGCTGATATGTGTTCTATCCCAACCACCAACTCGGCCAGTTAGCTAACTAGCTGGCCCAGCTGCCGACTTCCCTATATATTTTTTTCATTTGGCGAATTGGGCCCGCATTTTTACTAATATTGTAAGTGTTTATAAGATTTAAAAAAGCTTCTTATGACTTAACTTAGCAGACTTCTTTATATGAGAGGATATATCATTAAAGTGGGTTTCTTTAATTTAGCCTTACTAGAATGCTTATATCATTTCGCGTTCTATATATATAAAGAGATTTAAAATGTATATTATAAATGGGAAATTAAGTGATATTAAGCCCTAAACTATAAAAATCTATAAAACTAATTACTTATGAATCTGTGAGCGAAGATTATTACCGTTGATAAATAACATTGATATATGCTAAAGATTTTTAGGAAATGTTGCTCCTTTCCTAACGATTTATTCCTCACACTCTTTCTCTCCGTCCAGCTTGCCTTTGCCGGATGTAGCCTGCCTAGACATCTCATCTCCTTCCTTACTCATCTCCTTCCTTACTCATCTTCTTGTTTGTCTTCCTGTTAGTCTTCCTGTTTGTCTTCCCGTTTGTCTTCCTTTTCGTCCTCCTGCCTGCCTTCCTGTTTGTCTTCCTGTTTGTCCTCCTGCTCGCCTTCGTTAGGCGTAGCCTGCCTAGACGTCTCCTCCCTAATCCCCTGGAGCGATATGCCCCACTCTGCAGCTAATGTCTCCTTCCACGCCTCTACCGTGATCTCCTCGCTATCGCCATCCTCGCCATAACAAATCTCCAAAATGCTCTCGTCATCCTTCACGGCCCGGACCTTCTTCGGCATCCGTACACTCTTCGCCCTCGGCCCAACATACATATCCGTTCCCTGCGGCGGGATGATCAACCACCGGTGCTTTGCGTTGCACACCATATGTCCGCGCCGGAGTCGGGAGATCGCAGGCGTTTGAGGCATTCCCGGCAAAAGCCTAGGTTCGAGCAGTACGTGCAGTGGTAATACTCATGCTTAAAGTCAGCCATTTTATCGCAGTGCTTGCCATCTGGGGTGCGGCCGTCACATGTCAAAGGCACGGGAAAGGAGTCAGGGTCGACCTTTACTGCGTACACCTGCTGTAGATTGGATAGCCTGTTATAAAGGAGGCGGTGCGCTAATGCGGTCTCGTGGTCTTGGGATGTCTGTTCACCTTGTTCTTTTTGGAACTCCTCACCGTGGCCGCCGTCAGCCTCTGGCTTGGGCCCAGTCTCTGCGGCAGCTGCGAGATTGTCGACGTACTCTCTAGCGGCGTTAATGCGTTGAATTTGCTGCGAGACGTCTGGGTGCTGGGTCTTGGCAGCTTGGATTGCTTCCTTAGCTAAATTAGTGACCAATTCTAACACCCGCTCCTTATTCACGCCGTCGTTCCCAACAATGTCTTTGGCTTCAAAGTACAGTGCGTCAGTCACAAGATCTGGCTGGCCGAGTAGAGACAGGGCAACAGCCGCCTTCTTAAAATCCTGGTACTGATTCAGCGTATAGAACATGAACCAGAACCCGACTCCATCGTTCTCAGGCATATCGTCCGAGAGGATCTGCAATGATATTCTAACGCGCGGCATTAACACCTCTCTAGCCTTCCCTTTCTCGTCACGCAGCGCATACAGCGCCCCTAGGAACCCGACCGGGTCACCGTTTTAGATGTTAGATTTGGCCTCAGCCAGCTCGGCCAGCACGTCGATGTGACCCAGATGCTTCCCCTCTACCATGCGCTGAAAATAGTGTTGCGCCAGCGCTGTGGTAGCGTGCTGCCGCGCGATCAAGGCGTTGCGCCCACCTAGTTGAGAGAGCAGGTTGCGGCTCTCCCTGTGGAGGGAGAGCCGCAACCTGCTCTCTCGTCGCCGACGGCCTCAGTACCGCTGAGTGACTCCTTGTACATGTACGCTGCGAAGCCTCGATCGCAGAGGAGCACCCCGCGGGTCTCGTCACCAGCGAAGCGGTCGTCCTCGGACATCTCAGCGATGCGGTCTTCCGTCGGCGCTGGCATCGCCGTCGCTGTCTCCATGATGCAGACAATTCCTTTAAGGAGGTCTAGATGCCCCTTCACTACGGTGAACATCTTTGAGATGAGAAAATCATGGTCGGCGTCTCGAGCAATCATCTTCAGAATGTTAACCATCCTTCCTTTTCCATCCTCCGTGGCTAGTGTAGTCTTTAGCAAGTCCCGCATCCCCTCTGCATCCTGGAACTTCAGTACGGCCTTTAGATAGCCTAGCTGTCCCTCCTTCGCCCGCGCTGGGTCCTCACTTTTGCGCACAGCCGAGTAGTGCGTTGCCGCAGTCTCCACATCGCCCGCCGAATAGTTATACTGCCCTAATAGTAAATGTAACCCGTCGATATCCTTCGCTGCCGGCTTAGGTGTAGCACCCTCTTCCTCTGCCTCTTTTAGCGCTAGCTCTATGTGCTTGATGGCCTTCTGTGTCTGGTTCTGACCGAAGTGCGTTATCCCTAAGCCGCGGTGGCACAACCAGCTGGGGTTTTCCTTTTCGATAGCGCGCTGGTAGAATAACAGAACGGTATCGGCCTTGCTGGACTGTGTGGCCGCGGCCTCGGCGAGGCGCTCGTACCAGAGTGAGTTAAGCTCAGTGTCCTGAAGCCTTAGAAGCTCTGGCACCAGTTGCTTATGCTGTCCCAGTTGATATAGTTAGTACCACTAACAAGGGAGCCCGACGAACTAGCGGCGTCCGGTATCGGGGGTGTGGCAGTTCGCTGGAGCCTCTTATGGTCCTGTTTGCTTTTATTAAGGCTGTGGGCTGGAATAGTAGATTTGAAAAGGGTATATGACTAGAAGACTTACTAGACTCAGGAACTTTTCGATCCAATAATAAGCGCTCGCAACTTCCCACTCCCTCTCCCTCAAGAAACCCTCGACGACAATTTTCACGAGCTCCTTCAAAAAGCCCCTTGTCGGCCTGGTAGCAGCATACACCTCATCTAGCCACGTCTTGTCTAGCCTTCTCAAAACGGCTGAGTCCGTCAACCACTTTTGCACGTTCTCCATCTCCTCCACCTCCCACCACACCGGTTCGAAATTGGCCCTGTGGCGCCGAATAACCTGATCATCCTTGAACAGCTTATACAAGTTACGACCTATATCTAACTTCTCATTCGGTGTTAGCATCCCCATGTCCTTGTCCTCGAGACAGCGCAGCCGATCTAGGTGGAACGGCAGCCAGCAGACGAGGTACCTTACGATATCCTTAGTCTGTTTTATATGCCCCTTTTCTAGGTACTTGAACGTGAGCTTGACAATGGTGTGGTTTGCCTCGAACTCGTCTACCGCGATGACAGCTTGACTGCTACCATGCAGAGCTGAGGCGGCATCGAAATTAAAATTGAACTTCTCCCTAATCGCCTTGTGCGCAAGGTCCCATAGAAAATGCGCGCAGAGCTCCTGGTCCACGTTGTTAATGTAGAGCGCGTGGCCTGTGATGTTAGCCACCGATTCAGGGATGGGGATCTAGAAGTGTTAGCTGGCATCTAGCTAAACGCGTAGAATCTAACATACAGTCGAAGCAGCAAGGGAAGCAGCCCCGACAAGCATCGTCAGGTACTTGAGCGACTCGAGCCCCACGCTCTTCGCCTTCTCCCACTTATCCTTCTGCTCTGCATCGATGCTGTACGATGGTGTAGTGGCTTCCTCAATCATCCTCTGCACATCATCAAACCCCTTCACGTCGCCTCTCTGCAGCGACTGGTGGCATATGCTTTCAAACGCCTTTTCTGCCTCGGTCCACATTTCCGACATTTCCGACATTTCCTTGATCCCATTAGACGGCCCCCCCCCCCGTTGGTGCGTTCACTTCTGGTTGAGCCTTCATGTTGCCCCTAGTTTACTAGAGATGAAATGTAGTTATATAATTAGCAAGCTTAAGCTAGGGAGTAAGTGGAGCTCATTTTGCGTTAAAGTTATCGAGGGCGATCCCATAAGAAGAAGAGAGCTGTCTCATGCGGCTGATGGATAACCCCAGCGCTGAGGCAAACACTCATGCTTAATAGAGCATGGGTGAAGTCCATTTAGGCCGCCACGGGGCTGTGGGAATGGCCTCCCCTGTAGGGAAGATGGGGGTGTAAGACGAGGGGGTTCATGAAATTGGGCGCTTTTGTGGAGCCAGTAGCGGGAGGGGAGCGGGAGCGGGGGGCCATCCCATAAGACTAAGCGCGATACAGCTAAGACTGCCCAATGATAACTAGCCCCCACATCTATCGTACGTTCACCCTCATGCTGTCGCTCTCAACCACAAATGAGCCAAGTCCTTGCAACAGCAACCTTGCAATGCTAGTACTATGCAAAATTAAATACATTCAGATCGAATAAAACCCCACTTCGTGTCCGCATCTTCTTTCTCGACCTGACACCTATTTTCCTACATGGCTAAGTCGCGGGATCCTTTATAAATAGTCATAGAGTAAGTATGAAGGGCGGGCAGAGGGGCTTAAGCTGTTGCACAATGAGTGTAGCAGGTGCAAGAATGTTAATAGGGGAGATGGGATAGTGGAGAAGAGAGACGGTTAAAGCAGAGAAGGGAGCAGGACCTGCTTTTTTAAACAGCTTAAAAGCAGTAGCACACATGTTTCCTAATTTTAGGGGGCGTTAAACCTAGCAAGTTAAAGTTGAGCTGCATGTTACAACCACAGCCCCTGTGCCAGAGGCTGCCGACGTCGAGTATCTCCGTTAATTGTGGTATTGGCAATAGTTTCAGTATCTTATCATGTAGCAAGACCAAACATCACTTCATCTTGATGGTAAAATTATAATTGCCCCAGTAGAATAATACACTCAAATGAGCTCATAGCTTATAATATTCTAGTCAAGTTGCATTCCCAGCAAAAGCGCAGTTTACGCTAAAGACTTGGTAACTAAAGCTCCTAGTAGATAGCTACAAACGCTCCAAGAAATATACATAGGCGAATTTCTTCACCTCCTCCATATTGTCCGCCTCGACAACCTTCTCATCGTTGAAGAGGACCCACGACTTGGCCTTCTCCTGTCCAAGCTGCCGCCTAATGAAGGCCACATAGTGACTATCGGATGTTAGCACGTACTACATTATAAGAATGGACTACCTCAACTTACCCAGCGTGGATACTGCCACCCTTATGGCAGATAATCGACTGCAACTCAAATCTAGCAGGCAGCGCATCAGAACCCGGCGTCTCATTCGAGCGACCCGTATCCGCAGCCTGTCCACCCTCATCAACATCACCCTGGTCATCAGGGTGACTGAACAGCCAATCAACAGCGCGTTCCATGTCTCCCCCAGTTTCCTTTAGGGCTTTACGGGCGTGGTTTGGGCTGAACCCCATATTGCCGAGGTTTTCGAGTTTCTCGGCATCTACAGGTGCTGCCGGTCCAGCCGAGGTCGCAAGAACCAGCGGCTCATCGATATCGGGGTCTTCCATGTGAGCAAACAACCATTCCATGGCTGCGTTCGCATCAGTGTTGCCAGTCGCATGTAACGCCTTCTCGCAACGAGCGGCTGGGAATCCCATTTGCTCCAGGTTTGAGAGAGCTTCTGGATTTGCGGTGAAGGATGGCTGGGCGCTTGCTGCATCTTCAGGCATAAGCTCCTCGGTGTCTTGTTTTCCGAGTGATTTGTAGCTATCTAGCGTGATAGGATCATCACCGACGATAACTGGAACGTCCACCTTCGTCGGCACCCAGTTCACGGCCATGATTCTTCTAGCATTGACGGCTAGGACGGCGGGGAACGTTTTGAAAAGAGATCTCTTGGTGAAGCCGTCCTTGCTTCCACAGGAGACACAGGTTAGTTCAACAACCTCCTCTGCAGTGAAGCTGTCTAAGCATTCCTTGAATGTGACAGGCTCGTATTCTCCTGCAGAATTGGATGGTTCTTCACCAGCTTTTCGCTCGATCTTTCTGACTGGAAGTGGGACCGAGATGTTATCCTGTTCTTCCGTACTGTACCTGACCTTCTTACATGACAGGCACTGTAGTCGTTGTTCCATGACGAATCGGAATGCATCTGTTGGGTCGCCCAATGCGGGTGGATGCTGAGATCGATTGATGAGCTTGAAGAGATGCAGCAGGAACTCAAAGGCATCCTGTTGACGCATTGTTGAAAACTCGACGTGCCCACGGCCAACTAGATGTTTCAGCATTGCTGGGGCGAGGCCTTTTTGACAAGGAACCTCTGCCGAATACTCGGATGCAATGACGTCTGAATCGGGCTTTGAGTATCTGCCAGAGAGAAGACCATCGGCGATCTTTCGCAATTGGGTCTCTAGGTCTTGCGCCGGCTCCTGGACTTGTGAGGGTTCTTCATTGGGGTGGAAGTATCGTTTTTGAAACTGAGGTAGCGAAAATAGGCACTGGGCTGTACTAGCCAAATAGCAGCTGTTGCCGAGATTCTTGAGTCCCGTTAGGCCAGGGCCAAATAATGGTTTGAGCTCCTTGCCGTCTTCGGTGGTCATCGAAAATTCCCACCTCAGATTTTGCTCAATCTGCATCTCTGTGAGACTTTTTTCCGTCTTCTGGCGCTCGGCAAGAATAATGCCCCAGTGAGCTAGATGCTTCCCAAGATCTTCATCAACCCTCTCCTCGTCGCATTGGTAACAGTACACGTCGGCCGTGCCCTCAGGGGTGATCGATCCCAGCTTGACGGCAACGGCGTGGTGCGATGCATCGGCATGTGCCAAGCCGTGAGACTGCCCGCCAACTCCGCCAAATTGGGCTCGGCCACAACCCAAGTTCCCACACTGGAGACATAGCCAAAGGTTTTCCTGCAAGCTGCACATCGAACAGTGGCCAAGGTTTTGAGACTCGATAGCTCGCGCCGGTTCTTGGGCGAGTGTAAGGATATGCTCGCAAGACGTAATCTCCTGCTCCCATGCTTTGACTTCTTCTTGTCTAGAAAATGTGTTTGCTTTCATGACTCCATCGACAACCGATGCGATGCGGGCTGAAGTTGTATCCACATCATCAATTCCGCACTCGTAGCAGCGAACAACCAAGTGGGTATCGAAACGATCGGATTCTGTTTCTGCGGCTATGGCAAGCTTCGACATCTTTTGCCTAGGTTCATCTCGAACAATTACTCGCTTGGTTCGGCGGATGTTGAGAACGAGGGGGTGCTGTGACCTGGCATAATGGAGTTTGCTATGGTTCCTGTCGCCGGTGCATCCTCCATTGAAGCAATAGAGGCAAACATCTAGTCCCGTCGAGTCATCCTGGATGAGAACATTAAAATGAATCGTTTGCGTTGTTCAAAGAGTTTGCATATGCTTACGATAGAATCAAAGCACTGTGTGCAGTCTTCACGGTAGACAGCTTGATTTGGGCCTGGCGGGCGCAGCTCTGTTCGATCTAGTTAGCAGGCTGGCAATAGTGAGATTGGTAGGCGACAAAATTAAGCTCGTGGGATACTGAAACGGGCATATGAAGTGGGCTGGATTGCGACTTGTCATCAACTTACCCAAAGACTCCAGATGTTTACACGCCATGTTGTGCTGTGCCTGGAGCGAGCGTATGGAGAAAGAACGAGGCTGCGGAAGATTGTAGTATTGTGGTCTTCGGGATTCACAAAAACTTGGGACAATTAGATGTCCATAATAAAGTGTTTCGTGATTTGTAGTGGATGATGAGCTTGGTGTTATCGAGGAGAGCTGTTTGGTGTTGTCCAGACAAAGAGGTCTGAACTTGAGCAAACATGACAAAATGGCGGGATGACGAGAAGGGCGGGGTTGTAGCCTGGAAGTACTCTAGGTACTCCGGATTTGTAACTTTGCTATCTTTACTATGGGGGTAGGTTTATCAATAGTGGGAGGGGCTAGTCACGTGCATCGGAATTTGCCACCCATGCCTGGTGATTTCATATTTCTGGATCTCCCGCGGTTACCGTTTATCTGATCCTCCATCCTCTTACTCAATACCCACAGACCTCGAAATTCTACGACCACCTACCTCATCATCAACCTCGATAAACGTTAAAACCTATACCATTTCGACTAAATTGATCTATTACACCACTGCAGGATCTACGATGTTTCAACGGGCTATCGCTACTGCTCCGCGGGCGGCCGCGAGGGCATTATCAACTCAGACCCGGGCATTTGGACCTTCTTCGGCACGGATTGCAACACCCGTCATCGCCAACCGCATCGCAAATGGCCGCAGACAATACCACGAGAAGGTGCTAGATCACTATTCTAGGCCGCGCAATGTGGGAAGCATGTCCAAGGCCGATACCGATGTCGGAACGGGACTTGTTGGCGCTCCTGCTTGTGGTGATGTGATGAAGCTCCAGATCCGGGTGGATCCCACCAACAACACCATTTCCGATGTGAAGTTTAAGACCTTCGGATGCGGCTCAGCAATCGCCTCATCATCATACTTGACAGAGCTGGTTCGGGGAATGACCTTGGAGGAGGCCGGAAGGGTACGGAATACGGAGATTGCCAAAGAATTATGTTTACCTCCAGTGAAACGTAAGTATTACCCTGCCGTACTATACAGAACCCTTTGCTAATTATACTATAGTTCATTGCTCTATGCTGGCGGAGGATGCAATCAAATCAGCCATCTCAAACTACTACACCAAGAACCCGGAGTCCAAGGCTACTAATCTCGGTGGAACCGGCTCAAGCATGCCGAAGATTGATATCGAGACTGTGGCCCAGGGATCATCGGCGACCGTTTAGGTATGAGGATACTTGTTACGGGGAGTACGTGTGCGGCCATGGGTGGATGGCATGACGAAAGTTTGGAAGACGGGGAATCCACGGGGAATTCACGGGGAATTCGTATGTAAACGAAAAACAATTGGTAAGCAGAGCGACTTCTGCTTAATGGCGGGCTGGGTTCTATGAAAATTGGTATCCGGAAATGGTATTGGGCCAGTTGAAAAGTGCCATGCGACTTAACTCTCCTCCTTGGATTATGTATATTTAGGGGTTCGATATTGCTCACTGTTCCAAATTGGGATTACTTAGTTTGAGCGCAGGGTCGTTCTATGAAAATAAATTCAGAACCTATTATAATTGATTAATCACATGACTCGCTGACTGTACACGGCGAAAATTTGATCCGATCGGTGAAAGCCCAGAATATTTTTTGATTTAGTCTCGTTCCTAGCCGGAACTTTTGAGAAACTTGATAGCTTTGGCATATTTGCACAATCGCGCAATCATGGTCAAGAGAGCACTCGAAGATACCGAGGTCGCTGCTGCGTCCGCCGGAATACAAGCAACTCCGCCGGCGGAAAAGAAGAGCCGCAAGGAAGCGAAATCAGGTGGCGCATCAGACAATGGAGCCGATGATACTGTAAAAGAGACAAAGGACGAACGCAAGGAGAGGAAACGTCGCGAGAAGAAGGAGAAACTTGCTGCTGAGCAAGATGGCGATGAATTACCGGAAGATCTGGCTGCTCTGAAAAAAGAGAAGGCGGAGAAAAAGGCATTGAAGAAGGCAAAGAAGTTGGAGAAGGCTGAACCTGCCTCAGTTACGCCCTCGTCCACCGAGTCGACTACACCCGCGACTACACCCGCGACTACACCAGCGACTACACCAGCGATTACACCAGCGACTACACCAGCAGAGACTACCAGCACTGGCAGTTATACCCCGGCTGCTGATCTGGCAGCTCTTCCGCAGTCCAAGGTCGACCAATTCTTGACTGATAACTTCATCAACATCACCGACCCAACGTCGCAGCCCCTGCTGAGACCCATTATCGACTTTGCCCACCTTCCAATTACCGACCCGAAACAGCGCGCGCCCTTCAAAGACTTCAAAAGCCCCACACCAATCCAGTCGGCAGCATGGCCCTTCTTGTTGGCCGGCCGAGATGTCATTGGAGTTGCGGAGACCGGTTCAGGGAAGACAATGGCGTTCGCCGTTCCATGTATCAGGCACATCAGCGAGCAGCCAAAGTTCAAGGGAGCCAAGGCTGTGGTTGTTTCGCCAACCCGTGAGCTCGCGATGCAGAGTTACGAGCAGATCAACAAGTTGGCTGCTCTGTCTGGCATGCAAGCCGTCTGTGTATACGGAGGTGTCGCTAAGGATGAGCAGCGAAGAGCGCTCAAAACTGCCGATATTGTGGTCGCAACACCCGGTCGCCTGAACGATCTCATCCAGGAGGGGTCAGCGGATCTTAGCAAGGTCAGCTATGTCGTCCTGGACGAGGCAGACAGGATGTTGGATAAAGGTTTCGAAGAGGAGATTAGGAAGATCATCAATACCGCCCGCCCATTGGGCAAGAGGCAGACACTCATGTTCACCGCAACCTGGCCAGAGTCTGTTCGCTCGCTGGCAGCGACGTTCATGACGTCGCCAATTAAGATTGCCATCGGAGATAACCCCACGGGAGACCTACGCGCGAATACTCGCATTGTCCAGAAGGTTGAGGTTGTCGACCCTCGCGGCAAGGAGTACCGCCTTTTGCAAATTCTGAAGGAGCACCAGAGCGGCAGCCAAAAGGACGATAGGATTATTGTCTTCTGCCTGTACAAAAAGGAAGCGACCAGAGTCGAAGGCTTCCTCCGCTCAAAGGGTATTAGAGTTGCCGGTATTCACGGCGATCTATCACAAGAGCAGAGGACGAAGAGTCTCGACGCTTTCAAGAAGGGAACTACACCGGTACTTGTCGCCACCGACGTTGCTGCGAGAGGTTTGGATATCCCAGCAGTGAAGCTCGTCTTGAACTGCACGTTCCCCCTTACCGTGGAGGACTACGTCCACCGCATCGGTCGAACAGGAAGAGCTGGCAAGGAAGGATTGGCAATCACTCTGTTTACGGAGCATGATAAGGCACAGTCAGGAGCGTAAGTTTCTCAAATTAATACCCCATAACTCGACAAGTATCTAATGTGTCGCAGCTTAATAAATGTCCTCAAGGCTGCAAACCAGGTAGTCCCAGACGAATTACTGAAGTTTGGCACGACCGTGAAGAAGAAGGGCCACGAGGCCTATGGTGCATTCTTCAAGGATGTTGATACCTCAAAGGCAGCGACCAAGATCAAATTCGACTAAGGACCGTTACGATATTGGGATCATGTTGACGGCGTTCGGGCTGAGCGGTAGCATTGCAAAAGGAACTTATGCTCGGACAGGACGCTTATTATGTTAGCGGGTATTTGTTCAGTAGATTAGTGGGTTGCCTTACAGAAGAATGAAGAAGCTACCTCCAATTACAGTAGTGGTGATGAAGTTTTTGATGTCGCTGCCCTCTTGTGAGCTCTGGTGATAAAATATCGCAATAGTCCCCATAGCAGCAGCAACCGTTGTTGCCGTTGGAAGTATCAGACCCAAGTTCAATTGGCTGTTGTGCCTGCGGAAAAAGCTGTTGATAAAATTATAACTCCATAGTATCCGAAACACCATGTTTGCCATATTTGCATAAACAAGACCTGTCGCGCCGAGATCGAGTATACGGAGGAAAACATAGCCAGTGCTAGCGAATCCTATTGAAAACGCCAACATCCAGAGGGATTGCCTGTTCAGTTGAGATTCGGTCGCGACAACCGATACGAAAGCTTCCAACACGCCATTGTATGCTAGAAGGGGTATGTAGTAGCAGTACTTGGAAAGAACGTCGCCTGCACCACTTGACGCCCATCTACTACCCACAACGAACTTCAGAAGCAGCGGTGCCATGGTTGGCCCCACGGTCATTGCCGATATTGACATGAGTGTGTATATCCGCAGTAGCTTGTGCAAATCGTCTCTCGCAGATGATATTGTCCCACTCGAACGCTTGCCGTTGCTGGAGTAGAGAAGTTTGCCGAAATAGTTCCTGCTGCTCTCTTCGATAGGTTGGAAGACCATGCGAGCAACAAGACCTCCATAGTTTGATGCCAGCGCATATATTCCCTGAGCAGAAAGCGAAGCTAGATATGATATCAGGAGCACATCTCCTTCTGTCAGAATATGTTTGACAACCCCTTGCACAAAAAGGCTCGCCCCGAGCGTCACCAGTGGTTTTGAGAAATATGACAGGATGTAAGTTTCATTACTACTAGTTCTGGTAAGTAAAAGCCTAGTCTAAGAACCACAGCCCACTTACCTCGGCGCTATCGGTCTTGCAAGCAATGAAAACTTGTCTGCAGCTGATATAGCTGAGACTCGCCAAAGATAACATAAAAGTATTGATAAACCATACGTCCATTGGCCAAGGGCGAAGGGAAACACGCCCAGATCCAAGCCAGTCTTGGAAGCGAATATGATGGAAGCGCATGTCACGACGCAGCGAAGTAGCGCTCCAATAGACTCAGCAAATGCCCGTGTCTTGTATTCGGACTTCTGCTGAACAACCACAAAACACGGTTCGGCCAGCAACTCAAAGACAGCTGCGACCGCGTAGAGCTGGAGGGTTTCTTCAAAGTATAGGGTGCCAAGAACCTTGGGGTTGGAGCGCAGAGAACGCACGTATGCCCAGGCCAGTCCCCACGCAAAAAAGATCCCCAAGCATATTGAAACGTAGGCCAGATTCACAAGCGCCTGCGTCTTTTCTATGACCAGCGTCCTCTTTCGTTCTGACTTTTCTCCATCCTGTATAGATTTGGCTGCCTCCTCAGGACCTTCAGAAACCTCGGATTGCCGTTGTATCGCTACTCGTAGGGACTCTCGGGCGAAAAACAGTACCGATATCAGGTACACCTCGAACTGAGTCGATATTCCTAGCAAGTCTGGAGATATGAATCGGAGGAGGATCTGGTTGGCGGCAAATGTCAATGCCCGTGAACCTATCTGTAAGGCGATGAGGAATGTGGCGCCATGAGCAGATTTTTCGAGAAGAGACTGTTGCTTCGCAGAGCCAGCCGTCCCTGTCGCGTCCATACCTGTCGATTGATTGTGAATAGGGAAGCTTGCTGGAGGTTTGGGCGTCGGACGGGACGGAATTTATTTGTTCCGATATATTTATAGCTTCTCACAGGTTAAACCCCAAGAAAACCAGCCTTTCCACCCCGCTTGTCTTTTTTTAATGGTGAGAACGCAGCATTAGCAATACCCGCACCGCTTTTGCGAAGGAAAGCAAGGTTTCCTCCAGGTTTAGCCAGAGCCGGGGCAAGGGATATCCTTGCTGGTCGTTTGTCTGCCTCGTTATAGTCTTCGTCAAATATCGTCTTTGCCGTCCCGAAGACCTTGCGCTTCTTCTTCTTGGGTTCTTGTTCGTCAGGGATTATGGGCGCCGGAGCTCCTGATGATTTTTTGCGGACGTTGTGCTCTAGTTCATCCGGGATTATTGGCGCTGGAGCTCCTGATGACTTCTTGCGGACGTTGCGCTCTGTTTCGTCGGGGATTATTGGCGCTGGACCTCCCAGTGATTGTTTGCGGATGTTGCGCTCGCTCTCGATGGCTAGCTGTCGAGTGTTCCGTTCCTTCTCGAGGGCAAGTTTCTTAGCGCTCCGTTCCTTTTCGAGTGCAAGTTGCCGAGTTATTCGCTCGCTCTCAGCGGTAAGTTTTTGAATGTTTCGCTCTTTCTCGAGGAGAAGTTGAGAGTTTCGCTCGTTCTCAATGGAAAGCTGAGTGTTTCGCTCTTTCTCGAGGATAAGTTGAGTGTTTTGGTCGTTCTCCACGGGAACTTGAGTGTTTCGCTCGTTCTCTTTGGCTAGCTGGGCGTTTCGCTCGTTCTCTTTGGCAAGTTGGGCGTTTCGCTCGTTTTCTTTGGCTAGCTGGGCGCTCTCTTTGGCAAGTCGGGCGTTTCGCTCGTTTTCTTTGGCAAGTTGAGTGTTTCGCTCGGTCTCAATGGCTACTTGTCGCTGCAGTTCGTCGTTATCACCTTGGAGCAGGAGAATTTGAAGTTGAAGGCGCCTTGAGTTTTCGTCCTTGGCGATGCTTTCCTGTTTTAGCAGGCTATTGGAATATTCCAACTCCATGCACTGCGATGTTGACATGTGCTATAAATTCGTCAGTAACCCAAATAAACCCCACCATGTGCATTAGAACACACCTCGATAGTAGTCGAATCCTCGAACATCAAAGATGAATCCATGGTATGCATAAGTATAGCTCGAATAGCTGTAAGTATTAATTAGACATAAAGATGCGATACTCCGGTAAGTTGGTATCTATTTACTTGATCATGGATAGATACCTGCAATCGCGTCAACTGTAAACAACGCTATCGATACCCCTGTTAGATTACTCGAAGCTTACGTAAGCTTGGTTTGAGGACAACGAGTAGCTGTATGCCAGCTCAACTACAAGTGTCGTACGCAATCGTAGCTCTTCAATTGAACGACACGATTTCTTCACGATGCGTCTCTTCGGCGATCTGATATTCGCCCTCCTCTTGGCGCCATGCCTCGCCGCCAAAAAGGCTGCCACGGACCGATTCCCCGACTTCCTCGCCAAGTCGCTGGCGTCGTCACCATTGAAGCTTACTGATGCGAGCTATGGCCGATTGACCAAGGCTCCGCGGGATTACTCGGTCGCAGTCCTCTTGACGGCTCTGGAGCCAAGATTCGGATGTGTGATGTGCACTGAATTCCAGCCGGAATGGGAACTTTTGGGCAAGAGCTGGACCAAGGGCGACAAGAAGGGCGAATCCCGTCTGATATATGGCACCCTGGACTTTGCCGATGGCAAAGACACCTTTCAATCTGTAAGACAACTGTGATTTGGAAATATATATGTGCTAACAGTGATAGCTTGGGCTTCAAACTGCCCCAGTATTGTTATTCTTCCGACCAACAACTGGCCCTCTTGCGGTTGCAGGCAACGCACCTCTCAAATATGACTTCACTGGCGGGTGAGTTGTACCTGCTGTTCTACATATGATAATCTGCTCACATTGATAGACACCAAACCGCCGAGCAAATTCACGCCTGGGTCAGCCGACAAATACCGGATGGCCCTCACCCAGCGATAAGCCGCCCTATTAACTGGGTACGTATTATCGCAGTGTCGACGACTGTTCTCGCAACGATCACATTCCTGGGCGTTGCGTGGCCGTACCTGCTGCCTATCCTTCAAAACCGCAACCTGTGGGCGGCTATCAGCTTGATTGCCATTCTCCTCTTCACAAGTGGACATATGTTCAATCATATCAGAAAGGTGCCGTATGTCGTTGGCGATGGACATGGTGGCGTCAGTTATTTTGCAGGCGGCTTCTCCAACCAATATGGTCTGGAGACTCAAATAGTTGCAGCCATGTGTAAGTTATTTGCTCTCATTTTGTCTGATGATGAAACATGTCTAACAGAAACAGATGGCCTTCTATCCTTCGCTACCATCTCATTGGCTCTCAAGGTTCCCCGCATATCTGACCCGAGGACTCAACAAGTTGCCGTGATTGTCTGGTGTGGTATTATCTTCGTCATGTACAGCTTCTTATTGAGCGTTTTCCGCATCAAGAATGGTGGATACCCATTCTGGCTTCCACCGTTCTCATAGTCGTACTTGCGTATTATAGACGGGCGGTGATGACAAGATGAGAGAAAACAATGGCTTCGTGGATGGGTAGGCTGAAGAAGTCGAGGATTGTGGCGTTGTAAGAATTACTGGGTTTCAAAAATGAGACTTAGATGTATAGAACGGGCAATTTATGCCTTTATGTATTTGACCAATTGCTCATCCTCTCACTGTTCGCTGTAGATGTGAAATTTGTATTATTATATCTCTTCCCCAACCAACTTATGTTACAATGCTTCCCTGAAGCTGTTATATCCCATCCCCCCCGAAAATGTCCGCATATTTGGCCGCCTCCTTTCGGCGTAACGCCACAAAATATGCCTCCTTTGATTCCTAATTTCATAAGCATGGTACTTCACTGCAATTTCTGGGAGTACATACACTTCTTGAAGATTCCGGCTTCTCTCTATGAACGGCGCCAAACAGCTTCTTCAGGCGGTTCTCCAGCTGTTTATCTTCGGCGCCTTGGTAGAACTTGCAAACAAAATGGCCGCCAGTCTTGAGAGTGTCGTATGAGAACTCTAGCGCGGCGTTGCATAGATCCTTAGACGTGTTAGCTGGACCAGGAAATTAAATAAAATGTGACTCTTACCATGCTCCCTGTGTGGTCTCTGAACGGTATACCGCTCGTATTCATCATCCTAATATACGGATTACTTAGACTCCTCTTCCAAAAACCACTCGTTTGTTCCCAGGGTGCGGACATATCACTTAGAACAATATCAATCGTCTTCCCCGATTCATCCTTGGGTTTCTTGCCCTTGTCCGTCGTTGGCAGATCATCTTGGAGATCATCCACGCCGGGCTCCTGGGCTATAGGGGCGTGCATCTGCTGTTTAGGTCGACCCCTATGTGGATCATTAAGAAACTTCTTGATCTCTGCCTGCACATCTTTTGATAGGAAGTTTCCCTGGATAGTAGAAACACCCTTCGGCGGCTGGGCCGGAATGATGTCTATTCCAATAATTCGGCCATTGGGCTTGGTGCGCTCTACAGCAACCTGGGATTGTGCGTCAAGCGAGTTCCCATTGGCATCTCCATAAATGACTTACCTGTGACCAACTTCCTGGTGCATAACCCTATACTGTCAACAATTGAAACCTCGCGGTAGATTAACAGCTCCTTACCAGATCTATAACAGTCTGTCCCTTTTTGAACAGCTTATATTTCGCATCGATCTTTCCAGCTATTAGATGCAGTTCATATATATTAAGGGGAAAACGAGTTCCCACCTCTAGTAACTTGAACGCTGCCCGGCTCTGAAGACCACGAACTTTAGCTTCCCTCGCAAAGGAATCTCGCCCTTGCCTGCTCTTCCACCGAGTTGAAGAGGACGAGGAGCTTTGTCTCGTTAGGGGCGGTGTATAGCTCGTTTGGAAACAGCACTGCGCAACCAATCGGCAAGGCGTCAACAATTGGTGATGCAGCCTCCCATTGCGGATGACCCTTGCTGCCGGCAAAACAACGAAGGGTGGCATGTAGAATTAAATGGTCAATTGTCCACCTTCCATAACTAGATGGCTATGGTTCTGGATGGGTTTGAAGTTCGGGATCACGGGAAATTCGCGAAATGCGCGATAGGTATCTTCCGAGCGCCGTAATCAGAGCTTGGACTTGGGGTTGTCTCACAAGCTTTTATGGGTGGATTTGTGCAGATTTGGGTGCTGACAAGGTACCACGGGTTCAATTGTGATCGTGATCTCCCCAATCCCCCACAGGTTTCACACAAGAAGATAAAATATGTGTACGAGTGTAAATAGCTCCTTAACTGGACCATAGTAAGTAAGGCACAAGGCACAAGACAGCATGTGATTGTCTCAATCCTGTAGCATTCCATTTATACCCCCCCAGCGCACAATTCCCGAATAGGAAGCCGCATCGGCATGTTTAAAGTATGGGGCACGCATACAAAGCGGGGAAAAGGCTGATGATGATGGGCGCCACGCCAAACCAGTCACGGGAGGATGGCTGGGATAGTTCAAGTACATAACACAACTTATTGCATATCAGCCACTCACGGACACGGATGACAGCGGTTGGCGCACGCGGGACCCTCTTCAGATCAGAGGGGAAGCTGAAGTGATTCGGTTCGGGGAGCGAAGCGATGCGGGTACTGCACGGTACTGTACTCACATTCGCCTCGCCTCGCTACGGTGCCTGGTGGGTGAGAGAATAGGGTGCAGCATCGCCGGTGCTTGGACGCTTTGGGGAGAGATCAGACGGTGGCTGCCAAACTAAAGTACGAAGTATAACAGGGATATACCGAGATATACGATGGATTCAAAGCTTGATGGCATGCTGCCGAGGTGGGGTAGCCGAAGGCAGGGCTGGGTGGGTATTAAAGATGAACAGGCGCCACTGTGGTGGGTGCAGACACGAGAGCTTGTTGTAAAAGAGCTATTCGCCATGGATGAGCACGAGAAGTATGATCTACTTGATGAGGCTGGCCGCGAGGGCGAGCCAGCGAAGCAGCGCACGCGACGGGGGAGACTGGCGGCGTGGTTCGCGGTGCCGTTCGTGATAATCGCTGTGATATATGCGGCCTGGGCGCTGTCGGTTGGTATTCAAGACGAATCGGGTAGCGGCTGGGCGCAGAGGTTTGGAGGCAATGGCCACAAGGAGATTCGAGAGGAGGGCAAGCAAGAGTACCTCATCGGTGTCGGCAAAGGTGATATCACTGGGTATGTAAACACCATCCTCTAAAACCTCAACACGAAAGACGCGGATACTGACAGCTCCTAGACCTGTCGTAGAGCTCAACTTTATGGGCTACGCCAACACGGCGCAAATCGGCACGGGCTTGCGCCAGCGTCTGTACTGCCGCGCATTCATCGTCGGTGATGTCAATAAGCCAGAAGATAGGTTCGTCTACCTCATCACCGACATTGCGATGGGTGACACAGCGATTCGGTACGGGATTCTAGAAGGTCTTGCTGCATTGGGACCTGAGTATGCTGTGTACTCGCAACAGAACATTGCTGTGACAGGGACGCACTCACACTCCGGCCCGGGCGCTTGGCTCAACTACCTCCTACCGCAAATCACGAGCAAGGGATTCGACCATCAGAGCTACCAAGCTATTGTCGACGGTGGGGTTCTCGCCGTTAAGAGGGCCCATGAGAGCCTTGGCCCTGGATACCTGCGCACCGGTCAGACGAAAGTATTCGGTGCCAACATCAACCGCAGTCTCTTCGCCTACTTGGCAAACCCGGCCGAGGAGCGCGCAAAGTATAATGCTAGCTCAGAGGATGATGGATCGGTCGAGAAGGACTTGACAATGTTGGCTTTCCAGAGTACCTCAGGCAAGGACCTTGGCGTTCTGACCTGGTTCCCCGTCCACGGGACGAGTATGTTGGGAAACAATACCCTGGTAACAGGTGACAACAAGGGTGTCGCCGCATACCTCCTCGAGAAGTCTATCGGCGGAGACTTTGTAGCAGGATTCTCACAATCGAACGTTGGTGACACAAGCCCCAACGTCCTTGGAGCCTGGTGCGAAGACGGATCAGGCCAGCAATGCTCCTTCGAGAAGAGCGTCTGCAGCGACGGGAAAAGCGAACAGTGCCATGGGCGTGGTCCATTCTTCCGCGAAAAGGATAACGGCGCAAAGTCGTGCTACGAAATTGGCCGGCTCCAGTACCAAGCTGCCGCGGACCTCTATTCCAAAATCAAGAATGGAAACTCTTACGTTGTCGGTAGCTCGGTGAAGTCATACCACACCTTCAACGACATGTCGAACTTCAAGTTCCCTCTCGCCAATGGCACGGTCGTACAGACTTGCCCAGCCGCTCTGGGGTATAGTTTCGCGGCCGGAACGACGGACTGGCCCGGCCTGTTCGACTTCACACAGAACGACCCTGGAGAGCCCGACGCAAACCCGGTCTGGAAGCTTGTTTCAGGGCTCCTCAAGGCGCCCAGCGCAGCGCAGAAGGCGTGCCAGTACCCGAAGCCTGTGCTACTTGACGTGGGCGAAATCACCGTTCCTTATCTCTGGACACCGAATGTGGCCGACGTGCAGTCCTTCCGCGTGGGGCAGTTCTTCATCATCGTCAGCCCCGGTGAAGCGACCACCATGGCTGGCCGCCGCTGGAAGTCTGCCGTCCACGACGCTGCCATTTCCATGTCGCTCACCGGATCCGCCGCCTCCGTCGAACCCATCGTCGTCATCGGTGGCCCCGCAAACACCTACACCCACTACATCACCACGACCGAGGAGTACGGAATCCAGCGCTACGAAGGTGCAAGCACGCTCTACGGCCAACACACACTGAACGCGTACATCAACCTGACGCTGACCAACTTGCCCTACCTTGCCCCCGGCGCCACCGACCACCCCGCCTCCGGCCCACTCCCACCCAACAACGTCAAGAACAGCGTTAGCTTCATCACGGGCGTCGTCTACGACAACCCGCCAATCGGCAAGAAATACGGTGCCGTCAAGACCGATGTTTCTGCGACGTACACCCGCGGCCAGACTGTCTCCGTAACTTTCATCGGCGCGAACCCACGTAACAACCTCAGGCTCGAGGGCACGTACGCGGCTGTGCAGAAGCGCGACGCATCAGGCGCGTGGTCCACGGTGCGTGATGACCGCGACTGGAGCTTGGTGTATAACTGGAAGCGTCTGGATGGACTGTTGGGGACGAGCGATGTGACGATTGTGTGGGAGAGCGAGGCGGATAGCCAGGCGGGGACATATCGGATTAAGTATTTTGGGGATGCGAAGGCGCCGATTGGGGGGAAGATTTCGGCGTTTGAGGGAACGAGTGGGGTGTTTACACTTGCTTGAGCGATATGGGATGGGATGAATACTACGCGTTCGCTATATTGCTAATTGCATTTGCTTTGAAGATAGGTTTACTTTAAACTCGCAAGCAGGGACTCTCACGTCCAATTGAAATCTACGAAATAACTCTTATGATATATGGTATTCGGGTGAAACTAAATACAGCTAAACTCCACTATATAACTTCGAACAGCCTTCCCTTAAAATCCAAGGGCCTTGTTTCCCTCCTCCAAAGCTTCCCTCACGCCCTCGCTTCCCTCAACATTCCACTTCTCAACTCCCACTGACCTCCTCGCCTCCTGACTCTCCTTTGCCAGGTCAGCCTCGGACCCACGCCCAACGTGGTGCTGCTCTCCCACTCCGCCAGGGAAATCTGGCGGCGGGATGCCCTTGAGGAAGTTGGCGCGCTGGCGCGCGAGGTAGGCGGCGTTGGCGGGAGTGAGGGGCGTGGCGGGGATGTAGAGGACGCTGGAGTCGGTAGTACCAGTGTGAGAAGTATCGACAGAGTGAATTGCTATGATATGTTAGCTATGTGTTGGTGTAAAGGATGGATATGAGGAAACTTACTATCGCAGTGCCATGCCACGTAGTCGCCAGGACGGACGGCAGGGATGTTAATCATCGACTTCTCCAACTCAAGGTGAGGATGCAGCGTATCATTCAACTCAAGACACAGACTCGGATACGCGCCCTCCAGTGTCGAGTCCTGCTCCTTCTTCAACCTCCAATTATCCACTGCCAGGAAATCCTCCTTTGCTAAACCCTCCGGCCCCCTCACCGCCTCAAAAAACGGCCGAAGCAGATAATACGCCGTAGCCCTATCAAACAACGGGTTAACCCTCAACGTCCCCTCCCCCGGCGCCGTAGTCGACATGCTCATCCACCCCTGAAACATGCGGAACATACTGCACGCCCCCGAGCCACCATAGTTATCACTAACAGCCTCCAGCCGGCTGGACGACTCCCACGGATCGAACGCCGCAAGATCGCCGCGGAAAACGGCATCATAGACACCACCGAGCCCGTACCCGTGGTCCTCCCACCGCTCGACGCTGCCGCCGTCGCAGTGCGGACCGAGCGCGAACCGGTTGTCCCCTGGGTTGCGGATGCGGAGGCGGTCGGCATAGGAGACGGGGTGGGTGGGGGAGAGGGGGGCGGTGGGGGAGGAGGACCGCCAGTGGCTCATTAGGAAGGATTGTGTGGCGAGGAGGTTGGGGTGGGCGCGGGCGCGGAGTTGGGGGCGCGACCAGTAGAGTTCGAAGACTTGGGGGTCGTCGGGGGGGAAGGCTGGGAGGGGAAACGTTAGCTTGGTGTTTGGGTGTGGAGTTGAGGGAGAGGGGAGTTACCTTTGGTTTGGGGGTTCTGTTTGATGTATTCTCTGATCTCGGCCTTCCATCCTAGTGCTTCCTCTTGGCTTACAACATCTCTGATAACTGCAACGCCTGTCTTCTTTAGACGTTTAGCAAAATCTTGCTGGGTCTCGGGATGGCCAATGTCTTTGAAGTCCAGCTCTGGGACAATGGCCGGGCCTGTACTCTTAATCTCTTCTATCTCTCGGCGAAGTTGGGGGAGAAGAGTGTTCCATGCGTGCCTCACTGCATCCTCATTGCCGTTTATCAAGCGCTGTTTTTGCTCTGCAAAGCGCTGAGGAAGCGGCTTTTGGACTTCACCGCTGAGAGAAGAGAAGACAGACGAAATATCACCTTCCTTCCTAGATTCCGTGGATGCAGACTGCATGCCACGCCTTCCAGCGCGGGCAATCTGAGAACGCAGGGGCTGAGAGAGCCTATTTGGGGATCTGAGAGTCGAATGCATAGCTGCGGTTTGTAATAAAGTTAGAATCTATTATTCAGGGGAAATCACAGAGCCAGGTCATATTTATAATTTATTAAATGCTTTACAAAATGTTCTCATAAATCCGTACACTTCCCCATGGGTGACAGTGGTCCGGTACGTCACTGTGAGAAGTCTTAGAGCCAGCCAGACGGGTGTGGCGGTGGCTGGTGGGGCGGACTGATGTACAGCGGGGGTTTAGCGCGGGGTACTCTTTCATCACCTGCTCGGCCCGACTAAACTCCGGTTATACTCGAGTGCCGGGCCGACAGAGGTCTTCTCGAATCAACTTTCTTAACAAGCTCCTCTTTGTCGTTTATTTACTAATTGTTTGGTCTATTTAAGAGTGCACTTTATATATGCTATATGTTATATGTTGCGTGGTATTGTATTGAGGCTTGCGGGCCACTATATTTAGTCTTATGTTCGTATTATATCATAACCCAACAGGTAAAGCTTATCTGAAGATTGACCCGTACCCTCCGCGCCAGTACTAAATCTTTGTTAAATTATTCACACTTGTGCTGTCTTCTTCTAGAAGCTCTGTATATCTCTGCTTGTTACGCTTACGTCTCAGATTGTTGCGCTGGTTGCTTGCCAAGCTTTCGTATATTCGCTGTTCCTGTTCTCTATGACGTCGTCGGTCCGGGACCATCCTTGCGAGAAATGTTTGTGTGTACCTGGAAACTTGACAAGAGAGCGCCCACACCAATTTTATCTGCATTACATAGAATCTCCGATGCGGAATTATACTACTATCTAAATAATCGATTGATCAACTTCCTGGACTAGTAGCTCTACATCCTTCAAGACACGTCGCGCGACAAGGAGCTTGCCCCGCGGCAAATGTCGAATCTTCCGCCGAACTACGAGCCAGCGGATGAACTGCCAGCGGTATTTATCGGGCCAGATGGGACAATCGAATACCCCTCCCTTATCCCGCCTCATGTCGAATTCCCTCCCACCACACCACGAGGCACACGCATACAGCGGCCAGCCACGGGCAAGTCGCCTGCTGGAGAGGGACTTGGAGTGAACGAGCCTTTTCCAGATCAACGGCTGGGTGCTGCCCCGGCGCGCCGCAAATCATTACAGCATAAGCCGTTGGACCAGGAGGCCGGCGGGGTTGGCGAAACTGGCGATGGAGCCATAGAGAATTCACCGGGGGATGTACCGCCACCCTCGACTTATCTAAACCATCGCCCTTCACCAGTGAGAGGCTGGCAGACAGAACAACCGGAACCGTCGAGGACACATAGGGCGACGAAGGGCCGTAGAGCCACCGAAGGTTCTGGGCCCAATGGCCTGGTTTTGACACCTTCAGCTAATGGGGTTAACGCGGCTGATTCAGTTGATACGAGTTATACATCATCGAGCTCACCATCATCATCCGAAGAATCCTCATCAGAAGAAGATGAAGAGCCTCAAGGGGTGCTTACGAAAGCGCAGAGTTGGGTTGGGCGGGGACGTAATAGAGCAGACAGCGAGTTAAGGAGGAGGTCATCTACGGACGCGAAAGCTCGAAGGCGCTACAGGAAATTTAACCTGGGGAACGATCAATTTAGATCGTCAGGAAAGGTGTCGAAAAATGACGGGCGGCTGAAGATTAGTGTGAGCGACACGAGCAATACTGGGTATCTGGCCAAGGCACTGGGGGCAACGTTTCGAAGACATAGAGAACATGATCGTGAGCCATCTCCAACCCGGCCAAGCTCCAGTGGTACAGAATTAAGTTCGCGACAGAGGCCATTGGCAACATGTTCAGACTGGAGCTATCTTAAGCAGCAGAAGAAGCTCGCATTGAATGTTGTGATTATGGTCATTGGTAGCAGAGGAGACGTCCAGCCGTTCCTCAAGCTCGGAAAGGTGCTCAAAGAGAATCACGGACATCGCGTCCGAATCGCAACACATCCAGCATTCCGAGATTTTGTGGAGCAAGACTCCGGTCTGGAGTTTTTCTCGATCGGCGGCGACCCAGCTGAGCTTATGGCCTTCATGGTCAAAAATCCTGGCATGATCCCCACTATGGAGACTCTTAAAAAGGGGGAGGTAGGAAGGAGGCGAGATGCAATGGCGGAGATGTTCGAAGGTTTCTGGCGTGCTTGTATCAATGCTACCGACGACGAGCATGATGTTCGCAACCTGAAAATGATGGGCACAAAAGGGCCATTTATTGCTGATGCCATCATTGCAAATCCCCCCTCATTTGCGCATATTCATTGTGCAGAGCGTCTTGGTATCCCTCTACATCTCATGTTCACCTTCCCATACACGCCAACCCTTGATTTTCCTCACCCGCTTGCGAATATCAAGAAGACAAACGTTGACCCCGGGTATACGAACTTTATGAGTTATCCACTGGTGGAGATGATGACTTGGCAAGGTCTAGGTGACTTAGTGAATGACTTTAGGGTTAAGACTCTTGGCCTTGAGCCAGTTTCGACACTTTGGGCGCCAGGCCAGCTCTATCGACTAAGGGTTCCATACACCTATATGTGGTCGCCAGGCCTGGTCCCTAAGCCAAAGGATTGGGGCCCAGAAATTGA
This sequence comes from Pseudogymnoascus sp. 05NY08, assembly GCA_001662605.1. Taxonomy (NCBI): domain Eukaryota; kingdom Fungi; phylum Ascomycota; class Leotiomycetes; order Thelebolales; family Thelebolaceae; genus Pseudogymnoascus; species Pseudogymnoascus sp. 05NY08. The sequence continues at coordinate 116,027 of KV458779.1, read as the reverse complement.
TATTGCTGGTTTCGTATTTCTCGATCTCGCGTCGTCCTTCGAACCGCCGGAAGACCTAATAAAGTTTTTGGACGATGGGGAACCACCGATATATATCGGCTTCGGTTCAATCGTGGTTGATGACCCCAACAGGTTTACCCAAATGATCTACGAAGCAGTAGAGATTGCTGGTGTTCGTGCTTTGGTGTCCAAAGGATGGGGCGGATTCGGTGGCGATGATTCTCCAGAGAATGTCTTCTTGCTGGATAACACGCCTCACGACTGGCTATTTCCTAAGCTGAAAGCGGTTGTTCATCACGGTGGAGCTGGAACTACAGCCATAGGCCTCAAATGCGGTAAACCGACTCTCGTTGTCCCGTTCTTTGGCGACCAGTTTTTCTGGGGGAATATGATTGGGAAGGCAGGCGCAGGAGCCGAGCCGATTCCATACAAGGAACTCACAGCTGAGAAGCTGGCCGAGGGGATCAAGACACTACTGGAAAGAAAGACCCAGGAGAAAGCCGAAGAAGTCGCCAAGAGCATCGAAAAGGAAGGTGATGGCGCCGATAACGCGATCAGGACGTTCCAACGTGGGCTGGCTATTCGAAATGAGCAGTCCATGCGATGCTCCATCCTTAACGACCGGTTGGCTGTTTGGACGCTGAAAAATACGAACCTTAGATTGAGCGCTTTGGCAGCAGACTTTCTTGTGGCTTCGAAAAAAATCAAGTGGAAGCAACTCAGACTTCTGAGGCATGTCGAATGGAATGATTTTGAAGGGCCTGGGGAGCCTGTAACGGGAATCGCCTCTACTATTGCTAAGAATTTTACCTCGGCCGCTACAGGAATAGCGTCTATCCCATTTAAATTGGCTCAGAGTGCAAAAAGACGTCGCCATCACGAGGAAAAGAAAGTACGAAAAGAGCGTAAGGCTATAGCTAAGGAAAAGCGAAGGCAAATGCGTAGTGCGCCTGCTCAGAATGGCTCAGTCTTTGCTCCTGGAAATCCAAACAATGGAGCTGGGCAGCCACCAAGTCAACAAACCGATCCTCTTGAAGCTACTGTTTCAAGGCGAGATCTCCTTCCCTCTAACCAGGTCCCGGATGTGGTAGCATCCACGCAGGGTGATGCGGCTGCAGAACAGATTCAAGGAGGACGCCCTGAGGGGTCTCAGGTCGGAAGGGATCAATCTGTCACAGACAATGACTCAGTCCTAACTGCAGAGAACCCCCATGGATGTGCTGACGAGATTGCCGGGGATATTACAGGCGGTTTGAGAAAGAGTGGCAGGGCAATAATAACGAGTAAGTCCCCTAAACTCTCCATATTAAATCAGCTCTAACTATAAATTTGCAGCGCCCATCGATCTCTCGACAGCAGTAGCCCAGGGATTCCACAACGCACCCCGCCTTTATGGTGATGAGACCGTTCGCCGCCCTACGCGCATCACAGGCATACAGTCTGGACTCAAAGCGGCAGGCAAGGAGTTTGTCTTCGGCATCTACGATGGCTGGACCGGCTTGGTACTCCAACCGTACGACGGAGCCGTCCGCGACGGGCCCGTGGGCTTTATAAAAGGCACCGGGATGGGCCTCACGGGCTTCGTCCTCAAGAACCTCTCGGCGGTCATTGGGCCATTCGCGTACACGGCCAAGGGCGCGCAGAAAGAACTCCACAAGGGCTCACAGCCGACGCAGTTTCTCCGCCGCGCTAGGATCATCCAGGGACAGCGCGATCTTGTTGCGCTGAGCGACGAGGGGCGGGCTGTGGAATCGAAGAAGGTGGCGCACGGGTGGGCGGTGATGGAGGAGCTGTGGCACGAGATGGCGGAGGAACGGCGGAGTGGGTTGTTTGGCCATATCAAGGCGGTGCGAGAGCGCAAGACATGGCGAATGGAGGTGCGGTTCGACAACACATTTATGGCGGAGAAGGCACTCGAGGCGCTGCACCGCGGGGATGGAGAGTGCCTAGAGACGATTTTTGAGCACCAGAGGAGGCAAATGGAGGAGGATCGCATGTTTACGAGGACGGCAGCGAGGAGAGATAGGGATGTTAGGCGTGACAGGACACTGAGAGCAAGAAGAGTGACTGAGTTCTTGGCGAGGGAGGAGAGCCAGCGTCAAGCGGAAGGGTCGGGAGGCGAGGGCCCGGTTTTTGAGCGGCCAAGGGGGTATAGTGACGGTGATATGGAAACTTCACAGAACCCGAGGGATGCGCTAGAGAGAGTGAATACCGGAGAAGTTTAGTGTTATGGAGAAATGGGTTTGCGATTTGGGTGTAGGTTTTGAAAATAGCTGGTTGATACGGGCATGCAGGCGGGCTTAACAAATATCCATTTTATTTATTGACATCTATAACGCATACAGTACATATAATTTGAAACAACAGTAATCAACTATGAAAGAAAATTCGATATATTATCTATTTATTAAGTTACCTCTATTGATACCCATCCAAATAATCAAAACCACCAAGTCAAAATCGGTGCAAAGTAAAATAGATATCTTTCTAGTTCATCCTTTCCAAAACTTTCCTAGCCCGCTTCGAAACTCTACCACTCCCAAAAAACCCGGAAAACGTAGATATCAACACACGAACTGCCTGGCGACTGACCACAGATGACTGGATCACAAATCACGCCTGGTTGTTGCCTTGCGCCGCGGGCTTTTGCTCTTTGGAGATAGGGATCGGGATTGGGCGACTTCTTTCGACGTCCGCGCTTGACACCGGGACTTCATCGGCTATCTTGACGGGTACGGGGTGGGGTTTCATCCAGTCGGGCGCGTCAGGGCGCATTGAGAATCTGCGTGGGCATGGAGGTGGCGCCTCAATGGGAGGGGTCTCGTTTAACTGATTTTCAGGCTGTGCTTTGGCTGGGGTTGGGATCTTGGAAGTTTTTGAGACCTTGGGAGGCTGCCCATCTGAGATCATAGGCGCTGAAGCTGGCTTTGGCTTTGAGGTTTGAGTAGGCTTTTCCGAGTGTACAACCATTGGAGTTGGCTTTGGCCACAATGGTTGAGTAAGCTGGTCAGGGTGCACAGCCTTTGGAGTAGGCTTTGAAGGTTGGGTAGGCTGCTCCGACTGCATAGTCTTTGAAGTTGGCTTTGTATTCGTGCCTTGGTCCATCTCCGCTTCGGCCATCCCCTTCCTGAATGTGGCCTGCAGTTTCGAGAATTCTGAGCCTGGAAGCTCGGGAAGATCCTTGGTTGCTCCGCGGGATCGTTTTTCAACAATATCGTCTGCGATCCCCTCCCCTTTGTCAAGACGCATCCTCATTTCGTTTGCCTGTGCTTCTGCAAGTGCAGCAAGCGTCTCTGGTGCCCAGCTACCACCGATTTGACTTTTCGGAGGGTTACCTGGCGGCAGAGCAATATACTTGTCTCTCTTTACTGAGGTATCTTTAGCCGTAGCAAGATCCGCACGAAGACTCAACATTTCTTGCCCTGTTGCATTGGCTGAGGCCTTCCACGGGCCCCAGTCATATGAGTTACTACCTCTCATTGATATGATCATGGTTTTGAGCATTACTACCTCTTCCATTAATACAGCCTCGTTTTGGGAATAGTTGTTGCAAACTGACTCGTGGTCGTTGACAAGAAGCTCCATATCACGGCGGTGTTGCCCAACCAGTTCACGATTCTCTGCGGATGATTTCTCATGTGCTCTGTGAAAGTTTGTAGCGGTATCCATCGCTTCCGCGTAAGATCGCTGCGCTGTATCTAAATGGGCTTGAAGATTCCGGATCATATTAGCCATCTGACGAATTTGTTCATCCCGATGCCCTAGAACAACCTGAACCTCTCGATCTCTTTCGAAGTTCATCTTGCTGACTTCCTCCATACCCACATGGTTCTTCCTCTCTAGCTCTAGTTTGGCCTCAGCGTCTCTGTATTTTTGTTGTTCATTCAAAAGCTCGGTGCTGAGAGCTTGGAGCTTATGCTGAAGGCTGCGAGATTCTTCAGTGCCTTGGTTGAGGCGGGCCACCTTCCTTGCCACTTGATTCTCCAAAGTTTTGATTTGATTCTTGTAAAACTCCCTCTGTGCATTGGCGTCCCGTTTTAGGTCATCAACTGTGTTCTGCCTCTCCTTATGGGTGTAAATTGACCCATCCGGAGCTTTGACCAGTTTAAGTACCTCAATATACCCTGATATTCTGGTGTCGAGATCATTTATTTTCTCAGTCTGACCATTGATTTGCTTGCAGGCTCCGCGATATTGCATTTGTAGATGGCCATTCTCGTGAATAAGTTCTTTCCTAATCTTTAGAGCCTCTGCACGTTCAGCATCCCACTGTTCCTGTTGAGCTTGCATGGATTCGGCGTGCTTGAAATAAGCGTCGTTGAGTTGTTCTTTGAAAGCCTTGTCATTGTCTGATTGTTCCCTTTCGGCCTTTCTTGCCCTTGCCTCCAGTGCCTCACTGATACGAATCATATTCTGTATTTGGAGCTCATGTACCCTCAAGTTGGCATCGGGCCCATCTTCGAAAGTCCAGCTTCCCCCATCAGACTCGTTATCGCTGTTGACGCTATTGACGCTTTCGGGGTTATCCTCAGCAGATTGTGAAACTTCCAGCAGCCAACTGCGCCTCTGCCATTCCGGAGTGACCACTAAGACAGGGTCGTCTTGCACATTCCCGTCTCCGCTTGGATCCATAACACCTGTTGTCTCAATATCACAACCAGGATTATTCACAGGAGGCTTGCCGTTGTCACTGCCAACAGTCTGCTGCAGGCTGTCGTTTGGGCCTTCACCCAAATTTTGGCCTTGGCCTCCTACTTCTGGAGGGCTGAACTCGGGCGATCCTTGGAAACTGTTCTCGTCGAACACCTTAGAGTCCATTTTTCTTGTTGCAGGACTGGCCTGATTTTCTCTGAAATCGTAACAAGGTGTTGTTTATCCAAACCAAAGGCTGATATTGCTAGCCTCCCTCTTTGGCTATTTCTTGTTGGCAAATTATAGTTTATGGCCTTTACCGGCAAAAAAAAGCAGTTGGATATAAGAAGTGATATTTTGTAAATACAGAGAAAATAGGAGGGGGGGCAAAAATGGAAAGAAAGACTCGGACCATATATAAGAAGAACACAGCATAATCACGCTGTTGTAGCTTCGGAAACTTACTATCAGTCCCATGGAATCGAAATCAAACTGGCGCCTGATACATTTCAGGATATGCGAATTTAGTGCCTGGCCTGGCTTACCAGCACTGTCCTATGTTTGAACCACGAACCCCAGACGTCCTCCTGAAAAACCATATATCAAGTTCCATACACCTTGCCTATTATTCTCCATGAGAATCTCCGTGTCTACCCTGTTATTTCAAAGTTTATACCTTCCAATGGCTTCGATGCAGTTGTAGTCTCAAAATGGCGGAACATGCCATTCTTAGCCAGATGTCTTAGACAGCGGCATCTGACACATCTAGCGGCGGGTAACTTGAGATAGTGTCTTGGTGAAAACCCGGGAATCCAATTAGTAAACTTGATATCGCCAACCGAAATTGTGGCGTGATAGTTATCACCCAGGTCATGTTGTCATCGCTGCCGCTGAACGTACGGTGATGTTATCATCAATTAAGAAATAGGCAACAACAGAACGAAGTCGGCTTGAGATGATATTTACAATTTCTCCATGACGATATAGTAAGCTATCAGCCTAGCCGTAAACTCAGAATGGCAATAGGATAATTCTTGCTCCCAGCATACATGCGAGTTAACATCACTATCAAACCTGCATGAGATATCTCTTCAGATGTCTGAAGTCTGAGTGAGCAATGTCGTTCAAACAAGCGACAACGGATTTAGATGGGAAGGCGCGGCGACTAGTTGATTGAAGATGGAGCTAGTCCCATTAAAGTATATGGTTTGAAGTACAAAGTATATACTAACAAGTCACCCCACAGATGGCGCGAGTGTATCTGCGTCTGGGCTGATCAACAAAGCCGTCAGATGCTGACCAGATATAATATAGCAATTCGATATAAGGTCAAATATAGGTTTAGGGTAGCTTTGATGTGGCTTGTTGTCTTGATAGCGACCACCTGGCAGGTCTCGACCGCGCCAGGTATGTTGTTAGTGGGTCATGCTTGGACTTTACAAATACTGTACCACTTCAATTAATAGCAAGTCCTTGTGGCATAAGACCAATTTATTCGAATTGTTATATCTACAGTCTCGAATATTAAATCCTAACAAAAACAATTTCTGTGGTATCCAGACATCGACACCCCAAAATGACCCCGCGCTTCGTTATCCCCATAAGGGTACTACAACAATGCAGCCGGTAAAACTCCTTCCTCTCCCATACAGGAAAGACCGTAAGCCACATCCGACCATCACCTCCGAGCCCTTTTCATATATCCGTAACTCCTGTTAAACTCCAACATTGAACTATGCGTCCATATCACGTCCCTTCGTTACGTATTCACGTCCATCATTGCCGTCATCATGTTTTTAATGCAGGCGGCCCCGAAGCGTTCAGCCTCTTGAATTCATTCCCTCCAGCCATATCCTCCTCGTCTAGTGGCCGTTTACCGTTCTCATTCGTGTTTGTTGTTGGGTTACTGCTCCCTGGTTGCTGTGTGGTGATCTCCGACGACTGCTGCGCAACCGCAGTCAGTTGCGGCTGTGCAGCAGCCCCAAGAGATTCGTTATTGAGCGCCGATTGGTGCAGTAGTTTTTGGGGGCCTTCGTTAGATTCTGTGCTAGGCACATTCTGAACTTGATGTGGTGTCAATTCACCTGAAGCTGAAGTGGTGTTTGCAGCTGGAGGAGGAGCCGGTGATGCGCTGGTGGTGGCCCGGAAGGAGGGGTTGGCGGAGCTACTGGAATTGGCTCGAGTCATCCCCGGAGTCATCATAGGCGGTCGAGGAACAGAAGGGCCGTTTGGTCGATTGTGGGATTGGCCAATAAATGTAGGTCTTTGAACCGCGGGACCTGGCGTTGGAGCCTTCTTGGCTGCAGAGGCGTCGGAGGCTGCCTGAGCTGCGTTTCCTGTCGGGGCAGGGGTGAGTTGGGCCAAAGCCTGTCTTGGCGCAGCCTCGGTTTGCTGTGTGCTTTGCTGCATTGTATGTGTCCCTAATTGGCCAGGGGGTTGCTGAAAAGTGCCATTGTTGAACTCTGGGAATCTTTTAAGCATCGATTTAAGGGCAGCCATAATTTGATCCTCTAACTTCAAATCAGATTCTACCACCGTAGCTGTGCTCTGAGAAGTAACCCCCATGACACGGTTGATGGACGACGCAACTAAAGCTTCGGCCTTGTTATTCTTTGGCTTCATAGTAGCGACCAAATTTGTCCGAAAGCTATCGATGGCTCGCCACATTGCGTTGTCCGGTTGTGGTGGCCCTTGCTCAATCGGTCGGGGCTGTTGTGGAGTTTGGTAAGGCACACTTTGAGGAGGCGCTTGGCTAGGATTGTGAGATGTATTTGGTGGCGCTTGTTGAGTGGGATTAGCCGGTGGCTTTGGAGCATATGGCGAACTGTAAGTATTGCCCGTGGCACCCATGGACTGCGCAGTCGGTAATGCGGAAGGGAATCCTGGAGGTGGTGCGCCGCCATTCATGGAGTGCTGTCCTGGTGGAAGCGGGTATCCATTCATAGGCTGCCCAGAGTATTGTGGAGGTTGTCCTGGCCGTAAATGGGGTGGCAAGTGGTTCATGGCATAGCCAGGAGGCGGCATCATACCAGGAGGCCCATGCATCATGTGAGGATGCGGTCCAGCACGGTATATTGGTTGATGTAAATGTGGAGGCAACTGATGAGGAGGAGTCGGCCGCCTCTTTTTCTCCTTCTCGATAGAAACTCCGTCTACGATAGCCCACATCCAACCCTTTCCATCTCTCTCGACCTTCCTAAAAGCGTGGTGCTGAGAAAGATTGTGCCTGACACTACTTTGCCAGCCATTTGTATTGCACTTAAGCACGAAGAAAGGATATCTACGCTGTATGGCGCGATATATCTGTGGCAAGGACATTTGACCTGTTGGCGAGTTGCTCAGAGCTTCATGAATAAGGGTAACGTAGTTTGCTTGAGGCTTCGCCAGCTGCTCTGGAGTAAGATCTGCCTCGTTGAAAGTAGGTGACGGAGATCGAGGTGGTTTTGTAGACTTCTTTTCTTTCTTTTCCTTGGACGGCCTATCGTCTTCCCCAGAGCCCTCCTGCTTGGCTACGAGAGCATCCGGGTCCTTAGGCTTCCGCTTGGTGTACTTCCTTTTTTCGGTCTTGACCGGAGATTCATCTACTGGATTCTTCCTAGGTCTACCAACTTTGTTCTTTCCGGACGTGTCCGGCTGTGAAATCGTCTTTTGCGCAGCTCTCTGCTGTGCCTCCTTCTTGGCTAGCTGCTGCTCCCGTTTCGACATGATGCCATTTTTAGGTGGACGCCCAGGGCCTCTTTTCTTCTGTGGCATGGGCATCGACTCTGGAGCTTCTTTGGATTGCTCATCTTGGTCATCATTTTCATCCTCCGCCTCATCCGGTACCTCTGACAGTTCGCTGTTGTCTTCATCGATATCACTCCCTTCTTGTTGCTCTCCAACTTCATCTCCGTCCCCTTCTTCGTCGTCCTCACCTTCAATCCCCAATTCTGGCCGATCGGCATCATCCGATACTTCGTCGCTGCTATCTCCAAGTAAAGCGCCCTCACGAGTGGCATCGTCGAAATCGAAGCTCATTTCCTTTCCTCCTTCGACATACCGATCTTGCACACCGGATTCTCCCTGCTCAGCTGGGATTTCAGCGCCTGTTTCTCCAAGTGCAACATCAGGCAGGACAAAGCGCACAACGACTCCGCCAATCTGAAGATAGCTGCCACTCTTCAAAGGAATAACATCCTCATGGTAGTAGAAAACCTCGTCTACAAACGCGCCATTCCGCCCGATGATTTCGGCTTCAAAGAGAGACTTCTTTGAATTGTATGCAATCTTTACGTGCCGCCTGGAGATGGCTTTGTAGCCGCTTGCGGGAGTGATGGCGGGTGGATGGATTCCTACCAAAGGGCAATCGTGCGGGGAAGGCCGCAAGGATGCCGGGTCAACAGGTACTGCACCAGCGGTTTCGGGGGCATGTCGACGAGCTTGGGGCTGGGCCTGATACTCAATTTTGCCGCTTGGTTGCACCAATGACTGTCTCCTCGACACTCGATTTGAGGAAGATCCGGTAGACTTTGACTTCTTGCTGGCTTTGCGGTGCATGCGACGCCTGGAACGTTCGTCGCTATCGGAATCATCGCCATCTCTGAGGATACCACCACTTTCGCTAATGACGGACTTTGTATATTTGCTCTCCTCCCTTTTGATCCTGACCGGGGTTTTTGGCTCTCCCCCAATATTGTGCTCGTCCATATTCGATTTTGCCTCCTCCGCATCTCGCCTCATGGCATTTCGGGCAGCTTGGCGATCTCGCCCCAGTATTACCGAGTAAGTGTTCATATAGAATTGTCCGTCCTCAAACTCGAGAAGAGCATATGCCGAGATTCGAGTCTCATCATTATCACGGGTAGGCTGCGACATCTCGGCGTAAGGTCCGTTGGGGTCGTTTGTGTTATCCATCGAGATGTCGTTCCCGGAGAGAGTCGCCATTGCAGACGCGTTAAGAGCTTCAGCTAGTCCTGGCGGGGCCTGATATTGCAGCATATGTGACAAAGCACGCAGTTGTTCGTAGTCGCCAAGTGGAACGCGGGGATATTCTGTGTCATCGTCGTTGTTCTCTGGTGTCCGAGGGATTGCCGGCTCCATGATAAGGTCGGTTTTTATTTGGACTGGTTGTGATTGGGCGGCGGCGATTTCCACATTTGGCTCAACATTATCATTGTCTGCACCGATCTGGAGCTGCTCAATTGAAGTGACCTGTTTTGCGTATTCCGGGTTCGCATCCTCTCGCGCCGTGGTTGCTAGGATGTCATTCGCCCCCGGAACGGCGTTATCTGCAGCGGTGAGTTCGATGTTGGTTGGGCTATCATCAAAAGCAGTTGTGACCATAGTGGCAACAGCCTCATCTGAGGCAGCATGCGGTGAAGTCATCGCTGTCGCTCGATGGTAGTGACAGCTCTTTCACCGGCAGTGAATCCGTCCGATAGGTGTCAGGGTACGCTCAGTCGCGAGAAGGCAAAGGGCGGGTTCTGATTGCGACAATCGTACTTTCTGCGCATCCATGTTAGCGCCATTGTCACGTGATATTGTGGAGGGGGTGTCAAACTTTACATTTAACCCATGAACGACATACGAACAATGATGGAAGATTCCTATCTCGACATCCCCACGGGAATAGCAATGTTTTTATGGAAATCACCGATGATAATTTATAGTATACTCGGGAGTTTATTTTTTAAAGTTTAGAGTTATCCCCTCGGATGGCTTTCTCTCGGGAGGCTTAAAAATGGACTCGCACGTTCTGGCCTATGACTGACTTCCTTTGAGAGGCACGAATTGTAGTTGCTCATGTTCTGATTTGTAGTCTTACTAGCCTGACCAGCGGTCGCGTCTAGCAAGCGCAAGTTTAGACTCACTTTCTTCTCTATGTGGTCTCACTTCCCTTTCATTCTGAGCTAGTACTTCATTATCGTCCTAAATCCAGCGGTGGCAGTCGCTGACGTCACATTATCCCCAAATTTTGATATCAACTCTTGATATCAACGGTCATTGTGCTTCAATGGGTTCAAATACACCAGTTACTATAATTCAACATTCTTTCATCTCACGAATCTGGTGCTATTTTGCCAGCAAGTAGCTGACGTTGCCGGCATGTCGATTCCTTTTGTTCCCCTCGCCTTTACAAATGACAATCCTTGTCATATCAAAATTGTTGGACCGTGCCTTGCAATCCCGGTGGTTGTTGTACTAGCAGTATGATTGTCACCTCTCAAGCTTCCCCTGTCTCTATCTGACCCTTTTAAGGTGGTATGCTGGCCAGCCTCGCTCTTCTGTGGATGCTGTGCTACTGAGAGGGGAACGCGGTATGTTAGAACATTGTTCTACTCTAAAAGTACTCTGGCTGATCAGCTTCAAAAATGAAGCACTGCGATGCTGCCTAATAAAACATATGGCGATATAGTAAATGCAATACCCATATAATGGGATATTCTACCCAGAGTGGCATGCAGGCTAGATATCTTCCAACACCATTTATTTCAACCTGATTCAGGGCTTTGAATTAGGAACGTTTAGTTGATCAGTACTATATATATTTAGTGGCAGGAGACTTTTGTATAGACTCAGAGTTGAGTATTGCGAGCATTATAATTTAATTATGATATTGGAGCTGTCAAGAAACGGAAATTCGTAACACATCAAGATTACAACCGTTTCATTGTCTCTGCTTTGAATACCTACAGTGAAGTAACAGAAGAGGAAAGCAAAGGCAGCCTGGTTCCCTTTCCAAGCAGAGATGATTTGGGGCTAGGCTATTTATACCTCTGCTAAGCGTTTATTTGTTTACAACTTCTTTCGAAATTGCACCTAGGCGCTCGTTTTGTTTACTCCTTGCTCCTCAAACCCACTTTTCACTTCTATTCCTTTCATTACCTGTGGTCTTTCAATCGTCTAGTTCGTGCATCTGAATGCTGAACACAATAACTTCCATTGCACTCATTACCAGCCACGCTCAAGCTTGTAATTTCTGCATCCAAAAGCTTAGACACATTCACGCCTACCACACTCATTAACTTGTCAGTTTCCATCTTACGGAAAGCTATACACATCAGCTTCTATTACGCTCATTGCCTATCACCATTCAATCTTACAATTCTTGTATCCGAAACTCCGATGTCCACTACACACAATGGGCCGAGTGAATAGAAAGAGAGCTCAGACGAGCTTGGATGCTCGGCATCGCAGCACACGCATTCACCGTGCTACTCGTTTCAGTATGTTCATTGCTGAATATCTATTTTATCCTACTAACATAAATAGGAGCATTCAATTCGGTACTAAAATGCATTGAGAGATTACCTGCTGGATTCATGAAGAATCTGAGATGGTTCCCACCACTACTTGGTAAGTGGCCTCACTCCCTACTTGATGAAGTCCATACTAATACTTGGCAGGCAATCGCGGAGAGGCTCTTCAAAATAACGGCCACGCTCTACCGGAAGGGTATCTGGCTAACCATGCAGACATGCCTGGATATATTCCTGTTGGCAATATGGCATCCCCAAACTTGCAAAACAAACCGAAGGCTTCGAAGGGCTTCTTGTTTCCTTCTAGAAAGACCCGTATACGCAGACAGGATGCACGAAAGCGCAGCTTACCTCATCCAAACTACATGGGGATCTCACCGGCAATCTTGCTGAATATGATGGTCAAAGTCGCAAAGGTTAAATGGAAATCGACACCTGTTTCGGGCAACGCAAAAACAAGCAATGTGATCATGCTGCGAGCTGCGATGTCTAGGGACATGCTAACAATGGTTTCAGTGAAGAATATTGAAGGAATACAACATGCCCTCGGTTTTCTTAGCAATCTCCCAGAAAATGTATTGCCAACATTTGTACAGAGAAATTCGACGTTGAAGAAGTTCATACGGAGAATGGAAACACAAAATACTTCTTCCGCCTCAGGCCATAGCGAAAAGCCAAAAAATGATCTGGGCATTATAGAACAGACGGTTAACCAGCTGCAACGCCGTGGCCTCGTAAAGCCATACCTTGACAGGTTGACTGCCTATTCTTCGGGGCAGGAGGGTTTCGGCCTGGATGCGGAGACTTTGATGAAGAAAGTTCTCGTTGACACAACGAATAGCGCTGCCTTGACCGCACGTCGAAGAGAAGGCAAAATTGATATGATGATGGTGGATTCCAACGAGCGAAATGTGCCAAAGCTTCGCCTTGATACGTCTCAAAAGCGTGCGGTGATCTCACTCCAAGGTAGCCACTGCAATCCTATTAATCTCGAAAACCTTGGTTTGCCTCAAGATCTTTTCCAAGAACTGCCAAATCCCTTTGTTGACAAGTCTTCAAACGTCACGGCGATTAATCGCATAAATATTTATCAGGGACAACCGGATGCCGTTCTTGGTAAAAGGCCTCGAATCGTCATGACGAGAAATCCTGAGCTGTTGGACCTTTATCCTGAAGAGGCAGCCATGCATTGGAGGTTTGACCGTACATTGTACGCAAAACCCCCCGAAGCAGCTCCCGAAGCAGCTCACGCAGCCATAACAGCTCCGCCACCTTGCCATCATGCGCCATGCATGTTTAGCACTTGCGAAAATTACTCGAAGAAGCGTACCACGTCTCCTTTTCGCGAATTCCCTATGATAGGCGGACCAGGAGGACAGTATCTGACAACCCCATTTAATTTCGCGGACCACGTCGAAGGCGTGCAGTTTCAAGAAGCGGCAATCAATGCCAAAATTAGGCGTGAATCAGGTAAGTAATAAAATTCATTGTTGCACTATAGGTAACTGACGAATATAGAACTTGCGAGACAAAAGATAGACCAAAAATCCCCTGAAGTTCAGAAGAATAGGAGATCGATTGAGCGATATTCCCAGGCATTGCAGCAGTCGAGACTTGCCGCAGGACATCCTAACTGGCACGACCTGCCATATCCAGCAATATCTCCCGAGGAAATATCATCTTTGGAATTGGAACTCACTGAGGCTGATAAGAGCTTGGCCCACCGCATGGTCAAGGACGAACTAGTCAAAGATACACCTGAGCGACGCAAGAATCTAGAGGACTATGATATCCAGACCCTTTTTCCAGAACTGCAGCCAATCCAGTACGAGTTTGAAGATTGGTATTCCAAGCCACGTGCAGTGCAACATAAGCATACCAAGGTATCCGAAAAGTCTATTGCAGAAGACCACTGGAGTAAGATGAGCCAACCTGGGCACGGATCAAAGCGTCACCAAGCCTCTCCTGAGAAAGCACCATGGCCACAATATTCCAATTTTGAGCTGGAAATCGAAGCACCTCTTCCCGATGGTTCTCCGATATTCCGTCCCAGGAGTCCGCAAATGTCCACATTGTCTGAATCTGATGCCTTTGTAGACTTCGAAGAAGAAATCTCTCTCGCTAGATCTTCTCCACCAAAAGGAGAGGCAGAACCCCGCCATGAGATAGATAGCGATGAGGTTATGCTGCGCTACCAGCTTGCTTCTGGACCGATTTACACCCGAAATCCAAAATTGTACTCGACTTACAGTTCGAGCTTGCCAGAAAGTGCTAAGTGCAACCAGTACCCCACCAGAACAAACCAGGCCAACAAGGAGCCAACATCAGTCTTTGCCGGAGAAACGGCATTCTCCAACCTAGCAATTGCAGATATGCAGTCGAACAGCATGTCCGGCATTGGATTTTCTTCAGAGGCATCACCACAAACAGCAGTGTCTACTGATTCTATTTTGGTATCAGGATCGCCATTTGCTCCTACGTCCCTGGCTAGTGAACCGATGGTCGCTGATAGCAAATCATGCCCCAAATGCGGCAAGCTGTACAAGTACAATGGGGCCCTTAAAAGGCATATACAGGGCTGTCAAATTCCAGATATTCCTGAAGAATTTCCCCAGCCACATTTTTGCCCCACCTGTGGGAAAATATTCAAGAAGCTAGGGAATCTCTGGCTTCATATTGATTCATGTAACTCACAAAACAATAAGTTTCAAGCCACAAGATTTTCAAAGCAGGAAATTGAAGAAGAGGAACCTTGTGGAGGCTTGGTGCCTTTTCCACGTGATACTGCGAGAACTTCCTCTGGAAAGCCACTCTGTGAGGCGTGCAGATCTGAATTCACTTCAAAGAGGGAGTTGACCAATCATATCAAGGCTGAATGTACGATACTGCGTGCCCAGGGTTCATATGGCAGAAAAAATAATAAGCAACCTGGGGCCCCGCTTGCATTAAGCTTCAAGGAGCCGATGTCTGCCTCAGATTTTGAAGGCTCAGATGCCGAGAGCGTGGTTGAAAACACTTCTAGCATATGCGCCACTCAAATTGGCAAATATGGTCAAAATCCTGTGCGAGCAGAAAAGCAATCAACAAAGGGCGATGCTTCTGGAATGGGCCGCGGAGTGAGAAAAGGTTCGATGGCAGAGCAGTTGGAGCTTATGTATGGACCACAATCCAAATATCATACTCCAACTAACCAAATGTCCTACTACTCATCCAATACCATGGATGATCCAGCTCTGGATGCTTATTACCGAATGAATGGAGCTACAAATGGCAATGATTCTGATATGGACGTCAGCCCAACACCAGAGCCCAAGTCGCACAGCATGGGAAAATTTTCCAGGCTTGCCTCGAACATGAGCTCAAGGCAACGATCAACCAGAATAGGAATGTCTCCAGGCTCGGAACCAATCGCCGGTGGCGAAACTCCAGGGTCTGTCTCACGTGTCCTCGTCCTCGAACGTGGGCTGTCGGAGCTACATGATACCAAGCCCCAGCCAACTACCCCAAAGCTTTTCTCCGATGACTCTAGCATGGCTGGTATGTCTAGTCCTTTACTTCCTAAATTTCAGGATGAGCAAACTTTCAAGGCATTCGATGTGGACTTTTCACCACCCCCCGCCCGCTTCTCGCCACACAGTGCTTCTGCGACCCACCGCAGGTGGCTATCAAAAGAGTTGGGACCATATCGCAGCAAGCTAGGATCTTTTGGGTCGGAGGTTATCACGGTTCGATGCTCAACCCAAATCGTTTGTGATAAAGTTGTCAATTTTCTTAGTAAATTCAAGGAAGAAGATGCCAGACGCCAGATTGTATCTGTGTCGGGTGAGAACGAGTCTACTGTGAAAGTCATTGCGCGGCCAGGGTTTGATATCACGAGGGTTGAGTTTGATGAACTACCTGGGGTTTTTGTGGAGAGTGAGAATAAAAAATTCATATTTGCGCAGGCAGATCTAGAGACATTGGGAGCAAGAGTGGAGAAGGATATCGGTGAGAAGCAAGGGCTTGAGTTGGGGACACCTGATGTGAAACCAGTGGACAGAACAAGAGGATGGAATCTCAGAGGGAAACACAGGGAGGAAACCCGCCGTCAAAAGCGCCGCCGATAGGTGCCGATATGGTGTTCATGGGTGGTTCTAGATGTGAGAGGTAAGAGATGCTGAGGGTTGCGAGAGAGGGCATCCATGTAGAATATTTGTTTGTATAACCACATCACAGCGTGTCCAGCCATCCGAGACTTGGGGAACATGAGTAAGAGCAAGAAAGAGATTGCAAACGGGCAACCTCTTGAAATTAGTTTCTAGTTACTTCGGAGTTTGAGAATGGACAGGCTTGCTCATCGGCACCATCCTACTGGCGCGAGTTTGATGGATATTACAGGTGTCGGTCATTGCACTAAGCACGAGGGAAGACTAGCAATACAACAAACTTGTTTTTTAAAACTAGTCTGACTTACTCCGCTGCTGTTGAATCGTAAATTTGTTCCTCAGCCCAAGATAGCTAATGTAACTGTTTAAATGAAAGAGCTTGAAGGCCGAACGGAACGCGTTTGTTTGGCCCCCTACCTCCTGCATGTAAGCGCGAACTATATCTCAAATGTTGGGGTCAAGAGGTTTTTTAAGAGTCCCAAAGAGATATAAGTATCAATAGATTTAAGAACACAAACCCATACATACAATTTTCTCTTGAATGATCAAATTTTTATTCCCTCCAACTTCTTAACGACCTTTTCATAAAATGCCATACTCAATCTCGCAGCCACCCCACCCCTCGTCTCATCCTCCTCCTCCTCAATCTCCAACTCCTTGCCACCTCGCAAACATCTTCGAGCAACCTCCTCATACACCCCTCCCATCCTTGCACCTAACTCTCTCACGCAGCCGTCGTCCAGAAGTGTTGCCCGAATTCTCTCGACTAGCTTCGGGTGTCCACGTGCGCGCTCCAGATCAAAAATCTCGCCCTCTGCGATGCTGCTGCGAGAATTGTGCAGACTCTCGGTATCAAGCCGAGTAGTTACCTTGTCGATACTAGACCAGTATGCCAGCTCAACCAAGATAACTCCGAATGAGTAAATATCGAAACTCTTCCGATACGCAGGTCGTTCTGGACCCATGTTGAGTGTTGATGGATGACGGTAAATACTAAATTCCACATCATCCGCCGGTTGCTCGGTAAATTCACCAGGTCGCGCTGGCCGCGCAAAGTCAAATCCAGAGAGATAGGGCTCGCTGTAGTTCAGGTTTGCTGTACGGTTCTGCTGAACACCACGGCTGGTACGTGGGAAGAAGATAATGTTATCGCTTCGGAGCCCCTTGTGGAGCCAATTGACAGAATGAAGATACAGAATGCAGTTTGCAAGTGCCTTTGCAAGATCAACACGGTCGGTGATGCTTGGCTTTGAGAGTTCAGTATCTTGTAGGAGTTGCAGAAGCGAAATTGGCGGCGTGGATGGGTCTACTCCGTGTGGTTTCTCAAAGACGAAGCCAATGCGGAAAGCCCAATCATCTTCATCTTCATCTTCATCCTCTTCATCTCCCTCATCCAACTCAGAATCCGAGTCCGAGGTTTGTTTGGGTTCCTTGTCTATTTGTGCATTGTCAAAGTATCCAAGGCAGTGTGGAACACGGAAATGTGCTGGTTTGGGTTTATGATGTAAAAGAGCAGCAAGTTTCTGTGCCCTGTCAATAATCAACGGAGATGGGCCTGGTGTGCTCGAAGGAGCCCACTCATATTCTTTCCATTCGATCCAAACGCGTCGGCTAATACCATCAACTAGATAGGTGGCTTCGCAGCGGGATGCCCGTACATCAGAGTCAAACGTGATAGCAGATCTGCGGATTTTCATTGCCACCTTTTCGGCACTGGGGTCACCGAGTTTAAGAATGCTAGCAGTATTATAATCAGGCGGAGCGTCGGCTTCAATTGACTCATTGAATGCCTTGAACCTAGCCAGCTGTGCAAGAGTCTCGAGCCCACTGGCATTGTTCTTTTTGCTGCCCATGGTTTGATATGGCGGGGGTTCTGGGGTGACTTGACTCTGGAGGGAAAGAGTTGTCATAGCAAAGGTGGCCTTGACAATTTGTTGTAGATCTGCAAGTTCATGGTGTAATTGCAGCACTGCTCTATTCGTATCTTGTGTTGTGTTCCATATTTCTTTTTGCAACCTCGTATCAAGAAGGCCTGTCATATTGTCATTCAAGACAGAAAACTGTTGCAACAAAATCTCGAAGTCGGCCTTATCAAAAGTCGCCCAGCGAAGCCGTTTCATTCCCGACTTGGATGTATTCTTCCACGTCTCTAGTGCATTCATAATGTATTTCCTCTTTGTAGGTGAGAGAGGAACAGAAGTCTCATGGGTATCTGGCAGCAGTTCTGGAGCTGAGCCCAGTTTTTGTCCCGGTTCCGTTGGAGCCCGCCTGTCCTCAGTATGTTCATACTCCGCCCGTAATCTCTTGTGACGTGTTTGCCTTTCCTCAAACCCTTCAAAAAGGACCTTTATCTGAACCAACAGATCTAGCACAGTTGATCTGTGAAGTCCGAAGACGTTGGACTCCAACAACTTTGAACTATTCTCTGGCTCATAATCCAACAGCCCGGACGCATCACTCCAAGCCAGCAATCTCTCTTGCTCAAGCCGTAGTCTTAGAACCAAATATTGCTGATCTTTATGGATATCTCTAGCCGTAATAATAAATTGTATTGCTAGACATTCTTAGTTATGGATATTGATAAGAAATTGACAGCTGCCTACTCGTAATGCATCCTGAGAATACTTGTCCGGCAAGACCAGCAACGCCCAGAACGATTCCAACCGCAGAACCCGGGTCCATAACTAAGTATAACAATATATATGTGAGTAGAAGCCAACGGCCGTTCTTTCCGAAGCTCTTGCAGTTGCGCGGATAGAGTATACACTTTGATCTATGCTATATTCACGACTTGCGATTACACAACGCCGATTTTCAAGGTTATTAATGGAATTGAACGCAATAAGCTCAGTCAATACCTTCACCCAATCAGAGATTGTTTGTCATGGGCAATTTGGGGATTTGTTTCGCCTTCATGTCGGGGGAGGAGGTGTCTTGTCAGTAACACTGTACTTATTCGTGATCGGCAGCTAATCGGCGAAGCTAACACGTGATAGTATTCTCAAATCAACTAGTATTGTCCCAACTGTGTGAACAATTAAGAGAAACTCTATTTACTCCTGCCAAGCTCTACACTATACTTTTCCCTATTCAACGTCCTGGCGGTGGTGGCCGGGGCCCCACAATTTGCCTCCTTCCGGCCCCAATCCCCTGATTACCCCTGTTCTGTCCATCTCCACCTGTATACCCAGTCCATTGATTTACATCCCATCGGCCTCCAATCCCCCCTCCAATTCCATCTACTCCATCCGTCTGTCCTCCCATCTTCGCCGCCTGCGCAGTTGCCTTCTGCCCCTCCTCCCATTCCTTCTGTCGCTCTCTCTCCATCTCCATCTCCCTCTCTAGCAGCGACTTCGAGGCCCAGCCACCTGCTTTGGTCTTCGTCTGGGAGGCTGTTCGCCGGCGGTCTTCGGCATCCCGCTCCGCAGTGGAGTCAAAGGCACCTAGCTCGGATGCGTAGGTTGTCTGTGGCTGCGCTGCTTGTGGGGCGGGGTTGGAAGAAAGGTATCGGTCTGTGCGGCTCTGAGGTGCCGCTGTTGCTGAAGGTGGGGATTGATAGACTGAAGGGTCAGGCAGTGGGCGCGAAGATGGGCCAGTGTTGTTTTTCAAAACTCGAATAGGTGCTACTGGCTCAGGTAGCGGACGTGGTGGCTTTGAGGGGGCAGCCTCCTCTGTATGTTGAGACCCCCGTGGAGGTTGTGGCGGTGGTGCCTCGTCAGAAAACTGGTTGCCGCGTGAAGATTTCGGCGGCGGAGTGTCGTCCATTTTTCGCTTTGACCATTCTTTGCGGAGGTAATCTCGCTCATCAGCGACCCATGAATCTTCGCTATTCTTATGAGACAGGGCTCGTGGTCGGCTCTGAGATCGGTTACGCGTCCTAGACGGCTCTCTCTGGTTCAGGCGGGACGAAAGGTCGTGGGCTTCGGTAGCGTCGCGATCGCGTGATTTAACTCTCTCCTGGCGCTCGCGTTCATACTGTCGCTCACGATCTCGTGCAAGTTCGAGCTCACGCTCAAGCTCTTGAACTCTACCAGACGGTCCTGGGCTTTTGCTCCGATCTCTACGAGCGAGGCCACGTTCTGCCTGGTATTGACTTAGGAACTGTCCCTGCAAACGCGCGTCAGAAGTTGCCCGTGATCGTCGCGTTTCTTTCTCTAGGCGCTCTTCGGCCTCCCGTTCTTCTTGCTGACGTCTCTCCTCCTCCTGCTTCCAGCGCCTCTCGTCCTCCTCCCACCTCTTCTTCTCTTCAGCTGCTTTTTCCTTCAGCTTCTTCTCTTCCGCCGCCCACCGCTCTTCTTCTTCAACCCTGGCGCGCTCCTCCTCAGCTTCGCGCTCAATTCGCCTATGGTGCTCCGCCTCCTCTGCCTGCACTCTCAGCCGTTCCTCTTCGGCCTCCTGCTCTTTCCTTTTCCTCTCTTTCTCTGCCATATTCGGTACATGTGGCCCAGCACTTGTAATTTGCCTCCGACCTCCAAATGCAATGCCCATATTCCCCTGGCTCGCGCCGCCCATATATCCATATTGTGCAATATTCCAAGCCGGCGCCGTAACACCTTCATCTGTCTTCTTGCTCCAGCTGCTAGTGCCGCCACCTGGTGAAGTGGGTAACTTATCACTCTTCGTTGGGCTCCACCGCCCGGTGTTCGCCTCGCCTGTTCGTGTTGGTGTCATGGCGCCACTACGCCCGGTTTGGTTGTAAGCTGACGACGTATTGCTCGTGGTGCTAGCACCTCGCGCCCTACTCCCAAAGCTCCCTCCCCCAACTGTTGGGGTTCCGGTGCCTTGGGGGCTCATGACTCCCGATCTCGACTTCGGCCCAATAGCAGTGGGGAACGTCGATGGCTGAACCTGGTTCGCAACCCTGCTGAATGCGCCAATGCATTGCAGGACCTGCGTGGGATCTTTCTGCTCGTACAAATCGACAGTGAGGAAGACGTCATGTGGTTGTAGATTTAGAGGCGGCAATTGGCAGGCTCGGAGGAAGAGCGAGATATTCTCCATCTGGACGAATGGCATGGCCGAGGCCTTGAATTTGACGCCGGGCGAGGGGACAGCGAGGTTGACGAGCCTATAACCATTGGTTAACGATAATGAAGAAGTAATACGAAGAGTTAGAGATACGTACTTGCATAACGCGACGCCATCTTTGAGTGCATCGAGTAGGTCGCCTCCAGCGAGTCGCTCACCAAGGATGCCTTCTATCCAGCCCCGCACTTCATTCGCTGCCTGCGGAGTATATTTGTCCAACCGCATTTTGCGCAAGTCCTTATCTAGCGATGACACCGACGCCATGGCTTCTTAGAAGGTTGGCGATATGTGCTTTGATATGTGTTGTGTTGTTCGCTCTCAAATCAACCCGAATCCGCCGTGTTGTGTCTGACTTGCGCTTATATGCGCTTACAATGGTTCTCGAGTAGAAGATCGAGGGCCGTTACTAGTTTCCGAAATGACAGTCGTGCCTGTGAGGTATCGCAGGTGAATAATATTGACAAAGAAACTACAGCTCCTGGCGCATCTCTTATTTACATTAGCCGTCAACGAGAACAAGGCCAGCAACAAACAGCGTGCGCGGAATGTGACGTCTGTCGGCCTGCGCCACACTGCCCGCCCTCTGTGGCTGAACACCCTGATATCTCGCCCTCCAAAATAAAATCCCCAGCAACGCAGTTCCGATCAACAAACCAACCATGTCCGCCCCAACAAGTTCCTTCCGTAAAGCCTGGCTAAAATGGAAATCAATGCGCCTCCCCTGGCGCAAGCGTTTTCTCGTCGGTTAGTCCCCCACCGCCCTCTTTTCCAGCTCCAGCCAAAAGCTAACTATCTCCCCAGGCCTTGATCTCCAGGGAAACACATACTGGGAGTTCCGCGACACGCTCTCTCCTGGTCGCATGCGCCGAATCGTCGACTACCCACCCCACGTACAGTACTCGGATGTCTCGTCACATATCACGCCCGCGTGGCACCAGTGGTTGCGGCATACGCGCCAAGCGGCGCCAACGCTCGCGGAGCAGGAGCTAGATGTTCTTAGGCGGAGGAGGGTTAAAGTTCTGGCTGCGCAGGCGGATGAGAGGTGGGAGGCTAAGGGGAGGCTAGTGGGTGGGCCGAGCATGAGGCAGCAGATGAGGCCGGGGCTGGGAATGGACAATGCGACTGCTGCTGGACAGGCCGAGAGGAGGACGGGGATGGCTGGGGTGGGTGCGGATGTGGGAGGGCCTACGATGGGGGGCAACGCTGCTACGGAAGGGGAACAAGAAAGGACGACGAGTACAGTTGCGAGTGGACAACAGATTATGGACCGAGAATCTGAGCGGATGAAGGTTAATGGAGGGCCAGCGCCGAAGGTGTATACAAACCCACGAGTTTCAGACACAGAGAAAGCGGCAAGGGAGCCAGCAACCCCGCCGCCGCCGAAAGGAGATCCGTGGAAGAATGCGCGTGGGGGGCCGAGCGAGGATTGGCAGCCACAGGCTTGGAGCCCTGGACAGGCAACGCGGAGGTGACAAGACGACTAATATATACCCTTGTACACTACTCATGTATTCATAATAAATCAAATCTTTGGTTTTGACTATAGTTAATCGTGCAATCATAAAGCAATCAAACAATAGTTGAATGTGGTGATCGTCTTCTACGATCGCCAGGGTATTGTAACCTGCAATCCGACGCCAACCATGATAATCACGCATATTCGCCACCATAGAACCGCACCATCGCCGAACGCCAAACCCAGCTCATGTACCATACATATGCATGCACCCCTTTAACCCGCCTCGCAAGAGTAATGATCAGTGCAGACGCCAGGTCCTTAATCTGCCTCAGCAAGTGCGATAATCAGCGTAGACGACAGGTCTAGGAACGGAAACGGCGATGTGACGTCCTTCTCCTCGAGCATAACGCCCGCCGCGGTCTCATAACCAGCACACTTGAAATCAACCAGATAGACACCTTGCTCCATCTCGTACAGTTGGATATCGAGGTGCATGATAACACCTTCCTCCGGGTCGTTCAACGGTCCGGAGCCCGAAACGCTGCTCATAGACGCAAGAGACTGGCGGCGTAGATCAATTTGGGAGGAATGGGTCGACCCAGGTGGGACCGTGCCGGGAGCATACATGCCTCCTTTGCGCCAGCGGACTCGAAGCACCCATGGGTCCGCGGGGAGTTTGTACTGTGCGCCCGGCGGGTAGGGGAAGTCCTTCGCCAGGTTGTCTTGGGAGTTAAAGCGGTGTAGAGAGCCGCCATCATCAGAGTCGCTGTCGTTGGAGCCGAAGCTACGTTTTCGTTGTCTGTAGTGGTCAGTTGTTGCTCGAGTACCCTTGCAGGACTACGTACCTCTCGTTGTCGTTCTTCTTCTGGGCGACTGTGCGATAATTCTCATCTACGACCCATTCTGCACCAAGCTTCTTCAGCGCCCTGTAAATACAGCCAATGGCCTCCAGGGGCTGGTTACGAGATCTAATACCAAATTGCCACTTTGTCGGCTTCGATTTCTTCTGAGGCACTGGGGTCATTGCAGCAGGCTTGTTATTTCCTTCATCGAGCTTCAGCTGATTGCGAGAATGCGGATTGAGGCGCCTAGCTGTCTCGGCCTGCTCTTCACTCGATTTGGCGCGGTTTGTTTCGACGTCGTCGACATCCACCATTGGCGATGACGAAGGTGCATCCTTACCAGTCTTACGTGCCTCCATATACGCGCGATGGTATGCTGGCAAGCTACTTGGCAGGATTCCGATCTTGCTAATGAAAGGCCTAGCAGGTCTATCGCCACTCAAAACAGTATTTATGGAGCCAGACCTCGAAGATGCCTGCTCGGCTGAGGGTTGGATTGTAAGGCCGCCCAGGCTGGCACGCAGGGACATCTCATCCACGTCTCCCGAGCCAACAGCGTTCTGCGCCACAGTCGCAATAGACTTGTCACGCAGCGACGATAGAGGTTCATCCCATGCCGGTGGAGAGGAGCCTAGGAGGGCGTTTATATTTGCTGATAAGACATAATAGTTAGCGGGAATAATGGAATTAGGGGCATGAGGTTCAGATGGGAGAGGCTCACGATTTGCTTGTGCAATTGTGTTTTCTCGCACAATCAAATACGCATCCTTGATCGCCGACGGTTCATCAGCTTCAAGTGCCTCCTGAACATCCTGCTTTCCGTAACCCATCTTCTTTCCGAGTTTCTCTGTTACCGCGTCGTGGAGTTTCTCTTGCACTGCGCGGCTAGCTCCTGGGGCGATACCCTGAGGGTTTATGGCCTTTCCGGAATCCACGCCAGTATCCATGAATTCCTCTACTGGAGGCATCAGGTATGTTGGCAGATCTAACAAGAACCAGGGGTCTTGGCGGATCTCTTCGATTGTCACTCGGTGTACTGGATTCACTGCCAGCATCTTTTTGATGAGTGAGGCTGCGCCCGGGGTCATATAATTTGGGACAACATAGTGACCCTTCGCAATTTTTGCGAATAAAGCCGGAATGTTATCATCGTCAAACGGTAATCTTCCAACAAGGAGAACATAAAGAATAACACCACAACTCCACACATCTACCTCTGGTCCAGCATAAAGTTTGCCGTTAATTACTTCCGGGGCTGCGTAGTTAGGACTTCCACAGCTAGTTTTCAAGAAATTACCATCCGTCATGATGTTACTGAGACCGAAATCTGCAATCTTGACATTGAGATCGTTGTCCAGCAGCAGGTTCTCGGGCTTCAGGTCCCGATGGACAATCTTGTGTCTGTGGCAATACTCGACAGCGCAGATAATCTGCTGGAAGAAACGTCTGGCCTTGGTCTCTGTCATCTTTCCATGTTGAACAATGTAATTGAATAGTTCGCCGCCGGCGAACTCGAGGACCATGATAATCTCGGTTTGTGTCTTGATGACGGTGTACCTAGTGGGGTCTGTCAGTAACCAGCAACAACAACCAGCGATAGTGAACCTTACAGTTTGATGATGTGGGGGTGCCTCAGCAGCTGTAGATACTCAATCTCGCGTTCCACTCGCCCCGCCATATCGCGACTAATCAGTTTCTTCCTGGCAATGATCTTAAGCGCCACCTGCTGCTGAGTAACACGGTGCACGGCAAGCTTGACCTTGCCGAACGAGCCCTCGCCCAGCGTCCCCTTGATATCATATGCACCTATGCGCTGCTCAGCTTTGCGTGCAGGGACAGTAGGGCGTCGAACCTCCTCCCGCGGCCGGTTAGAGCGTCCGGAGCTGGCATCAGGCGGCTTGTTCTGTGTACGGCGGTTGTTCGAAGGAGCGAGCGAGATGGAGAGCTCCTCGTCATCGTAGCCTTGGGAGGGCTGCATCGCTGCAGTTTGTCACACGCTGTGATCTACAAGAACGGGATTCGTGGTATGTTCGTGTTGGGGCCTCGGTGAGGGCTCGAGGTGAGGTTGACAGTTACTACAGTGGTGATAGCACCCCACCAACGATTCACTAGCGCCTCCGAGCGAAGCGAGGTTGTACAAGGGTATGGTAAACACCGACGTCATCCAACACGAAAAGTTACGGCTTACTTGAGATTTTATAATGGGGGTCTATATCAATATTTACAATTGCATAAGAAGAGGTTCTTCGGGCTATTCTATTGTTGAGTTGATATCATATTTTTTTTTAGGCAGGCTCGGCATTGTTCCACCGAATGGACTCCGAGACCGGCGCGTCCCCTTCGGTACGCACCACGTCCCTCAGACATGGGGATTGTATGTCACATTACTCCGTATAGTATCCGGATTATACAGTATTATACAAGAAATTGCTCCTCGCCGACTGCTACGGCATCATCCTCGAAGCTTCTCTTCCTCCTTCCTCAGTCTCTGTACGACCTTCTCTCTGAGAAAGTCGCTCAGTCCCAATCTACAAATGTTAGCAAGCCCCCCCAGGACAGACAGGATCAAACTCACATCCCCTCCCTTGTCACAATGCGATATGTCCCACTCGGCTGGTAATTCCCCCCATCCAACATATCCCCCTGCCCATCCACCTCCAGACTGCCAAAGATGTCCTCAGGCCACGCAATGCGTCCGTAATCCGGCGGATTCCTCGAGTCGCTCAGGTGCACCCATCCGCCCCTGCCCCCACCACCAGCGCCGCCTTGTCCGCTTGCGCCCCCCGCTCCATCTCCTCTAGCTCCGTGTGTTGCATCGCCCCTCCTGTGTCTTGATTGTCCGCGGAATATAGTGCCTCCGCTGTTAAATTGGGAGGTGGCGTTTACGGCGAAGGCTTGGGCCTGGGAGAGCACGCCTTCATCTTTGTGTGCATGCTCTCTCAGGACCTCTTGAAGAATGGTCTGGAAGCGTGGGTTTTCGGTGAAGGAGTCGGGCGTTGGAGGGATAGCAGTAGTTGTGCCAATCGCTAACTCCGGAGTCGGGGGATCCGAGGGAAGAAGTGTGAGGTAGTGGGATGTGGTGTTCTTGGGGAAGGTATACTTGTATCGTTTAGTTTGGGCGTTTTATCGACGGGTGGGGAAGCATACTATGTGGGAGTTATTGGGCAATGTTCCAATCATTCGCCTGAATGGCTTTGATGCACAGCTTCGAGCTGCTACTTTCAATGGTGAAGCGAACATTTTGTTTGATTTCTGCCGTGAGGTTCTTGAGCTTCCTGGTCATCATTTCGTCAGGACTATCAGTGCAAACGGAGCAAACATTAATTAAGCTTTGACAGGGGTGTTTCACGTGATTGCTGCCACGTTCTTAACTATTCTACGCCCTTATATGGCTACCGTTTCGTTAACTTCATACTATAAGTTAATTATATAGAAAATATTAAGATTCACATATACCGCCCTTACAGCACCTGCAGCTGTCAAGTCATCAAACGTTGAAAAGGGGAAGCTAGCTACCCCTGTCCCGCTCTTGGCACCGCGTCCCCAACTTCGCGTTTCCAGACCCTGGGGAAGAAGGCCAACGGACCCCGAACAACCCAAAAAATTCAAACAAACACCCAACTCTCATTCCTCACGACTACTCTCGGCGCCTCACACGTACATGCAGTCCTAGCTGCCTTCGAACAAACTCGCTGCGCCTCCGACCTCCCACCTCACACCTCGGGCCAGGTTGCCATCCACACAAGATGGGGGACACCACCCTTCACAACGCGCCGATCGTGCTTGACAACGGTTCAGGCACCATCCGCGCGGGTTTCGCTGGCGAGGATCTCCCAAAATGTTTTTTCCCGTCTTTCGTCGGGAGGCCGAAGCACCTGCGTGTGCTTGCGGGCGCGCTGGAGGGGGACGTGTTCATAGGGACACGGGCACAGGAGTTGCGCGGGCTGCTGAAGATCCGGTATCCGCTGGAACACGGCATCGTGACGGACTGGGATGATATGGTGAAGATCTGGGAATGGGTTTATGGGGATGGCCTAAAAACACTGAGTGAAGATGTGGGTACCTTGTGCTGGGGGAGTGAGTACATGGCGCTGATGAATAATTCTAGCATCCGGTACTTCTGACAGAGCCACCGCTCAACCCAAGGAGTAACCGCGATACTGCCGCCCAGATCCTTTTTGAGACCTTCAATGTCCCCGCTCTACATACGTCGATCCAGGCGGTGCTCTCGCTGTACGCGTCCGGGCGCACGACAGGCATCGTTCTCGACTCTGGCGACGGAGTCTCACACGCCGTGCCCGTGTACGAGGGGTTCGCAATGCCAAGCGCGATTAGGCGTATTGATGTCGCGGGTCGCGACGTCACGGAGCATATGCAGATGTTGTTAAGGAAGGGAGGCCATGTGTTCCACACCAGTGCCGAGAAGGAGGTCGTGCGGTTGATCAAGGAGAAGCTGAGCTATGTGTCCCTGGACCCGAAAGACGAGGAGAGGGGATGGGGTGTGAGGAAGACTACGGATAATATGATGGTCGACTACGTGCTGCCGGATGGGAATAAGTTAAAGGTGTGCCCTACCTCACTTTACGTCTATGTTTGCCCAGCTAACACAACAAACACAGGTCGGAGCCGAGCGTTTCCGCGCCCCCGAAATCCTTTTCAACCCCGAGATCATCGGGCTCGAGTACCCTGGCGTGCACCAGATCGTCGTGGACTCCATAAACCGCACCGATCTCGACCTGCGGAAGGCGCTGTTCGGCAACATTGTGCTCTCGGGTGGCACTACGATGACCAAGGGCTTCGGTGACCGCCTGCTCTTTGAGGTGCAGCGCCTCGCCGTCAAGGATATGCGGATTAAGATTTTCGCGCCGCCGGAGCGGAAGTACTCTACGTGGATTGGAGGCAGTATTTTGGCGGGGCTGAGCACGTTTAGGAAGGTATGTTGTTCTCGCTGTTGGTTTGGGGATTGAGCGAGAGGTGGCTAACATGTGATAGATGTGGGTGAGCATTAACGACTGGCATGAGAATCCGGATATCATCCACACCAAGTTTGCGTAGATCAATGGATGGGCGGCCGATCGTCCAATCAGTCTCTAGGTGTATGGGAAACGAGAGAAGAGCGGCGCGCAAGCGGCTGAAACGTGTATAATTTGTCTTCTTGCGATGTCCCGCCATATTAACCAACCTACTAGCATGCGTGGCTACTGTGCGGCAGCTACTCGACTACCGCGATGAAGAATAGGGGTAAAGAACGGGGTTATGTGTAGTATATTAAACGGCGTGAAAGGGCGTAGGTAGAGCGGGCTTGTCGCCACATTTGGCTGAGAGAAGGGGAGAGAAAGAAAGGCAGCGAAATGTAGTGTAGTGAGGAATGTACATGATACCCAGTTAACCAAGAGAACCTAACTCGAATGAGCTCTGTTTCTTGCCCGCCGTGCGCTTCGGGCTTTGGCGCCATGAGCATGAGTACCCTAGTAATGCCCACAGTCTATCCTAAAGATAACCTCACAGACGTGGTGAGGCATATATTTGTACTCTACAGCCCAAACTTCCACATCTTTGAGCTCGCACTTCGCACACCTCATCCCATACGAAGTTACTTAATCACAAACCCCACCAACAAACGAAAAATACGCACAACCCACCCTCACGAACCGCACACCACCAAACCACGCTACCATCGGCCTAACCCGCCCCCGAAGCCCCGTCATGTTTAAGCTTGTCTCCCCTAGCGCTCCCCGCATTCTTGGATAAACATGCACGTACACCACCCCTCACCTCCCAGACGCAAGGATATAGACACACGAGGCTAGAGAAAGGCCGAGAGAGGTGGTGGATTGGTGGATGGTATGAGAATTTTATCCAATGTGTGTCCCACGACAGACTACGGGCAGATCTGCTTACTCCCTTGCGGGACGACTAAGGATCCGACTATGCACGAACAAGGAGAGTGTGGAGTGTAAGATCGACGACACATATAGATCAGAGCTGAATCCAGTCGTGCACCACCCTCCATCCAATTTACGAACTTGGCATGCGGAACAGGGGGCGGAAAGAGATGCACGCGCTACTTTAACAGAGACACGAAGATAGCAGCTTAGGATTGTTTCATTCGTTAGCTACGTCTCGCCCCCAAAAGCCACAGCCGCCAGCGAACCCCGCGCTCGCTCCTTGCCTCCTCCTTTCCTCCAACGCACAGCTCCCTTTCTCTGATTTGGCAGCGAGAAGGCCACCCACAGGACGGACGTGGAGTTAGCCGTAGTGGCAGTGGCAGTCACAGTAACAGTGGTTGTATGCGTCACAGAGACACTGGCGGGGTTAGTTGTGCTTCGTTGAATAGTTGTGGGAGGGGGGTGGAGGACGAACCTTTGATGCAGCGCAGTTGAGGAAGGCGCTGCCTCCAGCGCAGTAGGCGGGGCAGGCTGGGAGATGGGTTAGATTTGCCGCCGTTTGTGGTAGCGGGGACTACCTGGGGAGGGGGGTGTGGTCTTACGGATGCATTCGCGTTTGCCCTGTGGAGTGTTAGTTATAATTATGACAGATTGGGGGACGGGGTACAAACAAGAACCTGCGAGCTCTCCACCTCAGTGGGTGCCGCGATGGCAGTAGCTGTTACGAGTGCGAGGACGTAGAAGAGCTTCATGATGTCGATATCTGTGTGTAAGTTTGTATAGTGATTCTGGGAATTCAATGTGATTCTCGGTGCTCTCTCTCTCTCTCTCTCTCTCTCTCTCTCATACGAGTACCTTCGGCGATAGAGCCATCCTTTTATACACATCACCGCCATCAGGGTCAGGAGATTCCAAGCTACGTAACCGGCAGATCTTCTCCCCGCATTACGGGGTATGAGAGGGGAGACGCAGACCGTTATCGGGCCTTTGGGGGATCGTCTGTGGGAGGCACTGGGGGGTGATGAGGGTAAATGGGAGAAGCAAGACATAGAGTTTGCTTGCGAGGGGTAGTTAAATGCGGGGAGGTGCTCGTATGTGACCCCCCAGGGACTATCCAGGGAGCATAAGGAGCTGGAGTCGTCAATTGGGCCACGAGCCAGACTGGTAGCTGCATGCATGATTCGTGGGGCTTTTTTAGGTGCATAGAAGGACCGGTGATAAGACCGAGCAGCGAGTTCGGGACGGGACGAGATGCAGTGATAGAGGCGCCGCGAACTACAGTGGCAGCCGTATAAGGGCTAAGAGGAGTATCTGCGTTGAGTTTCAGAAGGGCCGATGGCAGGGACCATGCTCCGCGGAGCTCTTCGTATCAGATCTATTCGGTGGGAGAACTATGCATCGTTAGAACAAAGCCTAAAAAGTAAAAGGCCAAGGTCCACAATGCCGCTTCTTCTATCAAACAAGAGTCCTTTACATCACCACTTTCTCCCAATCGTCTGCACAGGCTTGCTGGGTAGATCCTGGCTACGCTTTGACAAAAGCAAAGGGTGGTGCTTTCGAGCTCGGATTGCAATGTTACGACTCGTAGTTCGACATCGAAACTCTCATTTCCTGTAGTTCCAAACCTAGAATCCATGGGTGCCTCGAACTACCCACATGAATCCACTATCGGTCTCGGTGACATGCATGTTCGCCGTCTTCATCACGACCAACAGTCCATCCTGGGAACTTCTTAAGTTGTAGATATGGAAAGAACGATTACCAAGCAAACAGTCGCAGCTTCCCTAGAGCTTTCGAGTGTTATATTTGGAAAGAACGATGACAAATCAAGCAGTCGCAGCTTCCTTATAACTTCAAGTCTTATATATGGAAAGAACGATTACAAAGCAACAGTCGCAACTTCCCTAGTACTTTCAAACCCTATATATGGAAAGAGCGATTACCAATTAGTCAGTCGCAGCTTCCCTAGGACTTCCAAGCCCTACACATGGAAAGAACGACTACCAAGGAACCTCAATCGTACCTTCCCCGGAACTTTCAACTCCCTATATATGCCCTATACAGAAAGGGCGATAACTAAGCAACAGCCGCAACTTCCCTAGAGCTTCAAATCCCTATATATGGAAAGAACGATACTAATCAAGCAGTCGCAGCTTCCCCAGAGCTTCCAACCGTATATATGGAAGGAACGATTACCAAGCAAACAGTCGCAGCTTCCTTAGAACTTCTAAGTCCTATATCTGGAAAGAACGATTACCAAGCAACCGGTCGCAGCTTCCCCAGATCTTTCAAACTTTATATATGGAAAGAAGGATTACTAATCAAACAGTCGCAGCTTCCCCAGAACTTTGAAGCCCTTTATATGGAAAGAACGATTACCAAGCAACCTCAGTCGCAGCTTCCCTGGGACTTTCAAACCCTATGTATGGAAAGAACGATTACCAATCAAACAGTCGCGGCTTCCCTGGGATTTTCAAACCCTATATCTATATATGGCAGGAATGATTACCAATAGAACAGTCGCAGCTTCCCTAGAACTTTCAGCCTTGTATATGGAAAGGACGATGCCAAGCAAGGCCTCAGACGCAGCTTCCGTGAACCATAGTTTTCAATTCATTTAAATTGCAAACCGATTGCTTTAGGTGACATTATGCCTAGAACACAAAAGACCCTTTGAGCAAACCATACATAGCTCGTCAATAGTCGACTTGGTGAGAAGATAACTCGATTCCGGACAGGAGTATATTGGAAGAGTCTGGTAAAATTTTATATAAAACGTAAAATTGACTCAGGAAAGGCATGCGCCTGCACCGGTTGCGTTCTTTACGCACTACTTGGCGCGACTCTATGGCCGCATTTGCAGCGTCTCGCTTTTTCTAAGGAGTCATCTTCTCAAATTACAGTCATAACAGGTCGATAAATTTAAGCAGGGTTTAAAAACACGTAAGCGTCAAACACGACGATCGTTAGTCACGTGTTATGCAACCGCGCGATTTTACAGAGATTTACAGCGCATAACAGGGAACACGTGAACCCAGCCTAAAGGACGTGCGACCTCAAAATAGGTCAAAATAGGTCTTTGTGCTGCCCTGTTGTTCCTTTTCCACTTTCCCCCAGTGACCATCCCAACTTCCCATCCAGTCAACGCCGTCGCCGTCACGTAACAGAAACCCCGCTCTTCCTTGGCTGCACGGGCCATCTGGAATCCAGACCCATCACGCTCCCAGATCGATAGGCTTGGCCTGCTTGGGTGGGACTAGGCCCTTCGCCAAGCCTCGCTTATTACGAAATATGGTGCAGGGGAGACTGCGCGTGATGGCGTTAGTGGCGGGAAGGAGGGGCGCCAAGGAGGGGGAGGGGTCACTGTGCAAGGAAGGACAGGGGGCGTGGGGCGGGGAAGAGATTTTTGAGGTGCGTGACGCCAGTTGACGTGATGATGGGGCGGATGAGTGGAATGGGGCAAAGAATGGAGAGGGATATATGACTGCGTGTCCCAGGGAATATGGGGAAGGAAAAGCAAAGAGCAATTATGGGGTTATAGCATGACGGGAATTGACTGTACGAACACGCATACGATACCAGTCATTTAAATCACTCATGATTCTGATACTCACGATACTGGAGAATAACCTCACAATTCCCACAATCGAACATCTATAGCCACAGCGCTGGTGACTACGAATAACCTCACAATCCCCACAAACAAACACATCACAACCTCTAAAACAACCGTCAAAATGGCTTTCTCCATCGCCGAACCTGCACCCACCCCCCTCCCGAATCACTACACGCCCGCTGGCCGCGGCGGTGCAGGGAACATGTACAAGCCCTCATTCTCGCCATCTCTGACACGATCCACCACCGCCTCCTCCAGCGGTTCCACGCTCTCCAAGTCCTCCTCAGGCTCCAGCACTTCGAGCCTCGGCAAAACCTCCACCAGATCTAGCACCTCCTCGCAGCGCGTCTTCGCAGGCCGCGGGGGTGCAGGAAATGTTCGCGAGCGGGCAGAGGAGGAGCCATTCAGCTTCGCTGAGGAAGTCCGCGAGCAGACTCGCAGAGAGGCAAGGGAGAAGACATGGGTTGTCGGACGCGGAGGAGCGGGAAACTATGCGATTAAGGGAGACAGGGAGGGTGAGAAGAGAGGACTTCTCGGCAGGATCGGAGGGGTGTTGAGCAGAGCTTGAACTGGATTGTGCGATGCTCAATTCACCACATCACACCATCCCCGATGCGAATACGTTCCCTAGACGTACGCACGGGATCCACACACGAAGCAGAATCGAAGAAAACGAGGGAGAAGAGGAAGGAGCATTTCATACTGTCAATATACCCCACACCGGCTCATTCACGAGTCTTGCGATGTTTTCACACACAACGGCGAATATGGGGGAATAATGGGACGGACGAGCAAAAAAGCAGGATTATTTTTTTCATTTTAGGGTCAGGGAAACATCATGGAGTCGAGGATAGCCATGGGGAGAGGCACAACGCCGGCAGAAGGGTATCGGGGAGGAGAGCCTAGTGAAAGAAGTTACATGGGCGGATAGCTTGTAATACAATCACCACCACCACTCCATCACAACTGTTCCATTTTTGAAACCACCGCGTTTATTCATTCCTATCAAGGAGTTATATTACATCTTCCACATCCCCAGCCCTATCTCGCACCCCACCCTCCCATACTCCCAGGTCCAAAAGTCGGCCCCTGCCCACCATACCCCCACCCTCCACCATTCATCCCCGTATAAGGCACACCCGTGTTCCCACCCGTATTGGGGGACGCACCCGTGTATGGCGCTTGAGGAGGGTAGCCACCGCCTCCGTTGCTGCTGCTGCCGGGGTAGCCGTTTCCGGGATAGCCGCCGCCGGGGTAGCCGCCGCAGCCGCCTCCGCCGCCGGGACAGTTGGGGCAGGACATTTTTGTGGGTTGTTGGTTGTTTTTGGTTGGTTGGTTGGTGGTGTGTGTTTGGTTTGAGTTTGGTGTCTGGGTTTGGTTTGAGGGTGTGTTTCAATTGGGGATGTGCGTGTGTGTATGTGTTTTGTGTGTGGAGAAAAGGGGGGAAGGGGGTGTAGAGGGGGGTTATATGCCTTCCTCGGTGTGGGAATGGGGAAATGCGCGAGTTGAGGGTGTGAATGGGGGATAAATCATATTTACTATATCTATCTTCTATTCAGTTAAGATGGTGGAATCGTCTTGGCTTTTGCGGCTGGGAATGGCTTTCTGTTTCTCCTGCGAGTAGGTTGGGATGAAACTGATGCCTTTCAACACGACCTGTATCAGATGGAAGGAGGTCGGTCCCTACGGTAAAGGAACTCAGAAGTCGTCTCTCAATATTACTATAACTAATATTGATTGCATCATACTCCTATACATAATAATTTAATTGGAATTTTAGAATTTTAGAATTTTAGATTAATATTAAAATTAAAATTGAAGGCATTTTATAAAAACCCGTACTCCCATCTGATTTTTTTTGACGCCGTCAATTAGTTCCCACACTTCGACAGAAAAAGCAAGCAGGAGAAGCAATCTTATCCTGAGTCCCGACTTAACTAATAGGCATGTCTTGTAAACCCCCGAACGAACTCTACAGACATTAGTGGACAAGCTTTATTTCTTCTCGTTCCTTTCATAAAACGGTAGTAGACTTTCTCTTCCCTTCTCCGGGAATGGAACTTCTCTAAGCAACGAGACCGGGAATTCTGGAGTCAGCAATTCGTCGTCGTCCAGACGATGTTGGAAATCTTCCTGAATAGACCCCAGTGGGACAGGAACATCAATCCGCCTCGGATAATGGCCTTTGACCACACGGCTCGTCCAGCTCGGATCAAACGGCGCACTCCCGTCGCCTAGGTCTAACCAGCGCGTAATGACTAACGCTACACCGCGATTGCCAAAGTCCTTGGTATCGACCTGGAACTCGGCTGGGCAGAGGTGGCACAGGAATGGCCCTGCACACTGTGAACAGACCAAGTTATGGTCCACGTCGTCCAGCATATTTTGCAGGTGCTTCGTTCGGCAGGTTACCGTATCCACAACAAAGTCGTGGAACATTGTTAAATGGGGGTAGGCGATTAATTGTGTGGAATCAGGACGCGGAAGATCTCTAATCTTCCTCTTTCGGAACAAAAACCAATTCTGATGGCGGAACAAGAGGTGGCCGTTTATAATCCGACAGATGGATAGTTTTTGGAATGTTAATCCGTGTAGATATTTGGTCTTCACCTCAGAGAGCAAAGAAAGCAGCTTGCAGCAATGAATGCCTCGGGTATGTAGCTTCATAACAGACCGGAATGTGATGTCGTGGAACGGTTTGCCAAGGAACAGACACACAGCAGCCTCTTCGTCGGTGAGCCTTGACACTATCCTTGCCTCTCGACCGCGTATCATGTTCTGATGTCGTTCCTCTAAGAAGTGATGATGCAGAAGGCAGTGGCGGCATGCGGGGCCCAAGAGCATCTGTAGACAAGGGGTCTTATGACGCAGCGGATCGAGATGTTCGTTTCCGAGGATAAAACGGATTCTCTTGCCGCTTAGGGCGAATGAGGCAGCGGATGACGGGGAGAGGAAATCAGCTATGCGTAGCACGAGTTCAGAGGGGAGCGTTTTAAATGGCGTGTGACCGAGGTTAACGTATTTGAGTGGAAAGCGAGACTCGGAGAGCGACGCAAGCGACGTACGTGCTGCCATTCTCAACCGCGACCTGAATTTTTGTCTGGACATAGATGGATCGGCTTTGAGGGTGATAGTTTCTGATTGTTGATTCTAAATGGTGATGTTGTACACGTCGTTGTTAGCTTCCTACCGTTTGGCTACCACGCCACTTCACAGCGTGTTATAGTTATTAGGGGACCAGCGTGAGTTATGAACCCATAAGCGCATGATGGGAAGTAGATAACAAACAGGAGATAAGGAATGAATTGATTTTCAAGGGGTTGATGGACAAGAAATTATTAGAGCGACCTAAAACCATACTGAACAGTGCGTCTACCATAGACGAGATGAGAATCTACCTAGTAGGTAGGTAGCAACCACATCGCTGCTCGCCCAGGGAATTGTTAGGAGCAAGTAGATAGAACAATAGGGAACAGAGAGAGAAACATGGGACTATGCTTCCTAGGAACAGGAAAAGAAATATAGACTCTACCTCGAAAGAGAAAATAGACCGAAGGGAACACTCAAACCTAGAGAACAAGACCCGAGTCTCCCGCCCTCGCGAATGCCCCTTTATGTGAAATAAACCAACTGCAGATTTTATCAAGCAAGCCGAGTCAGAGCCCGACATTAGACCCAGCGAGGCGAGAATACCCTCCATCGTAAGCCTCACAACCAACACAGTCCAAGACTGCCCCAATTCCCTCGTCATCACCGTGACTAACCGATACGCACCGACGAGACAGACATATAGACACGCCGAAACCGGCGCACCCATACATCCTATCTCTAGTCTCTCGCCATTTGTAAGCTTAGACTGCCCTCGTTATGGCCCCCGTGCCGCCCCCACCCCTTGGTTTCGGGAAGAGACGGCAGTCTCGCGCACATCACGGCACCTGACCCCCCTATCCCTCCGTGGGGCAGGCTGTAGACTCGCTGGGCTCGGAATGTGCTGTTCCAACCCTCTTTCTAGGGGCGATGGGACACAAACCAGGTCCCGGGATATGGGAAGTCCGTCGCTTTCGATCTCAACCCCCTCAGCTCACCTAATCCGTCCCAAGTGGTCCCCAACTCCCTCTTTCAGATGTCTTATCTCAATTCCAATCCCGATCGCCCGCACCTAAATAATACCAGACGAGACATCCAACAGCGTCGGGATATCCCATAATGTCTGAGAGACACTTCGGACCAGAGGGCACTCCTCCCCGTAGCCTCCCATGGCTAGCTCCGACGCTCGTAACAGACTTTCATCCGTACATCTACTCACTAAGCCCACTCAGCCACTCTCTCAGTCTCTCAGTCTCTCGCTCCCCTCCCCCACCCCTCTAGCACCAAGGAAAGCGCCTTGTCGTCACACTGAACCATTCGATGCGGGCCCCTGCATTATGCATGCATACCATGAAGTAAAATAATACCACGCATCCGCGGAATCCGGGCCGCAGCTTCCCTCCCCATCCCCATCTCCTTCTAAGACCGTCGCTCATCTCGCCGCCTCTCATGCCGGCATCCATCCCATCATGTCTCTCACCTCAGCTCCCCTCCCGCCGTTCAGATCTCCTTGTGTCTCTCCTCGTCCATCTCCCCCGTAGAACCTGCTGTCGTCGCCATCGTTGAGAGACACTGACGCTCAGCTCAAGCTATTCAGACTCTCGCCCACACCTCCTGGTAGAACCACACATCTCCCCCACCTAGCAGCGTCTGAAACACTATCACTTACCTAACCGCCCAATCATGACGGACTGCGAACCGGGAGAGACACACATATCTACCCCGGCACGAACAGCTCAGCCCAACAGCTTCCTGTAGGATTGGCACTCTCGTCGGGCCGGTCGATCATCGCCTGCTATCTGCCGAGCTAGAGCTGTTGAGGACGGTTGGTGGTGGTACGAAATTCCTTCGGGATGGGCTGGGATTGTTTGTTAGGTTCGGCCGGTGGCCCTGGTGCCCCTGGTAGTCTAGGACAGCCTAGGGTGGTCTAATATTGTTTGCTGGGTATGGGGCCTCCCTAACGGCTTTCGTCAGTGTGCGAGCCTCGGTCTCCCCCGTCTCCCACAAGCACTCCCACCTTCCACATCAAACTACAACTGCCTAAACAATGCACGCACCTCCCCGCCCGAAGCACCATGTGTGCCCCGCACCCTCCAGCAATTCACTAGTCCTTGGCCAACCACCCCCCCGGGCCCGGGCCCGCGGCGGCACTCTCCGCCCCAATCCCAAGGAAGCGGTGAGACAGCACAGACACGCACCCAACGCAGCGTCGTGCCGTGCGTGTGCGCCGCTGGACAGACCCGGGAAGTCGGGATTGAGGGGATTTTCTTGTTTCACGAGGAGATGGGAGGGGGATGTTTGTTGGCGCGTGAGTTGGGTGATTGGTTGCTTGGTGAGGTGGTGTGCGAGACAGGCGGGACGGATCTGATAAGTTCTGTTGGCAAGCGTGAAACCAGCTGGGGCAGAGCAGCAGCAGCAGCTGCACCTCGTCTCTCGCAATCTCGCCCGCAGAGTCTCGAACACGCCGTCTACGCCGCTGAGGACGCTGACCGACCACATGGGTCGGCCAACGCCTCGGGCGGGTGTGCGGTGCGACGATGCTCGGCGTTCGGTGCTACTCTGTGAGAGAATGGTGGCATTGAGGGGTTGAGGGGTTGCACGGAGGGTCCCAAGTGTGTGGGTTGGAACGGGGAAGTGTCTGTTTGGGGATTGAGAAGAGCCGGGGTAGGATGTTTGCTTGGTCGTGGTCATGGCTGTACCGATCAATACTCGAGAATAGTACATATCAATAGTACGTAGTAACATCGAAATTACCCGAAGATGCGGATGAGAGATGATGTGGTCAAAAACAGACGGCCACCCAACCACCTGGGTCCATCCCTAGATCCCTCCCCCTTTCCCATCTCCGCCCGTCCCAATCCGGTGGTCCGTACAGCGTCTTTCCCGCCTAAAATTGCAGCGTAAAGTAGGCTAAAGTACGCTACGGATCCTTCATGCACAACACCAACAGAGGAAGGCGACGGGAAGCAAGGGAGCAAAGACAACGGACCACTCACACGGTAATAGGTAGGTGCTCGGCACATACATATGCTCTTAGCGCATAATATTAGTTAGAGTACCCATACAGAGCAGAGCGTTGTCCTGCACTGTACTGTATGCTGCTCTGTACATGATCACGCACAGCTCAGCCTCTGCACTCGTCACACAAGCTGGGTCTGTCTTACCTAGGGAGGATACCATAGGAGTGGTTTTGGTCTCATGCTGATTTCCGGTCGCCAGTCCCCTGGGTCGGGAATCCGGTGGACGGGTAGAGAAGAGGACGGGACGTGTACTTTGTGTGCTAAAGAGTGACAAGTACCGGGTGCTGGGGTTTGCTTCTGCCATTGTAAGGAGTACGAGGAAAGCAGGGGAGCTAAGTACGGTGGAGTAGAGAAGGTATGACGGGATGATTAGGATTAGGATGGGGGTGGATGTGTGAGGAAGCTATATGGGTACTTCGGGGGAATGTGTGTGTGAGATGGAGTCCCCTTTTTCGGCGGAGACCCTTTAGAGTAGGTACAGCACATATTGCAGACCCTGAGCTAATATGCACCACGATGCGCCTAGAAGAGCTAATTGCTGCAGTATTCTAAGCACGGCACTCGATTTAGAAGGAGTGCCCGTTCCTTATTCCTTCTACCCGCTGCATAGAGAGCTCTACGGCAACTACGTAAGGTTATACTCCAGCATCATCCGGAGTCTTCCGTAATCACTAGAGTTGGTTCGTCTCAGACACAGTGTCTTATGCACAGCTGTACTCCACATAATATCCAGACCTGCTCTATCTTGTACAGCGCTGCTCACACGCCCCTAAGACATTAATTACAGTGCTACAGGACAGCTCAAGTATTGTCCTATGTATGACTCTCCCGCTGAACCCTCTTTCTAAGCCCTCTTACAAACCCTCACTCTACTCTGGACCCTTACTGTACTCTACTTACATGCTGTCGACGTTACTAATGTTACAATCTTCTATTACTCCACTATTTGCGACTGGAACCAACTGCACAACTTGTACTACTATAATACTCAAACTGTCCCCCCCGTACGACCAACAAATACCTCAACCCACGCATCCGGTCACCTATCACCTCCACCCCCCTAACACCCCCCCTAACACTCCAACCCGCCCGCACGGACAGCAATCCCGACACTGAGGAACGCGGAAGCGAGAACCGTCAACGGCACCCAGCAAGTACTTCTACTTGGTCAGTGGAGGACTCTCTACTTCGTCCCCTAAGGGTAATCCGTACTCTACTTATAGTAATTTTACCATACGAAAATATATACACTTCTTAAGTATACTATATGCTTTCCATGTATAATGTAATGTTGCTGCAATACCACGAACCGGCCTCCACTCACACCCTCTCTAACAACGCCTCCTCCGGCTCCGTCCCTTCCAACAACACCCTCTTGCCTCCCCTTCTAAAGCAAAAAAAAAAAAAAAAAAGTTAGCGCTTCAGTACGTATTGCCGTACTTCTGTACTTCCTAAATTCCCTGGGAATTTAGCACCCGCCAGTGGGGATTCCGCAGCTTCCCACCGACACGGCTCCTGGGTTCGTGGGGCTGGACGTGCCCGGTGGGGAACGGGTGGATGATGGGTGGCCTGTGTCGCTCGGTGTATATATATGTATTGTAAGTGTGCGCCTCTCTTTTCTTTGTTCCATTTTCGCTCCAATTATTAGGGTTCTATTTCTCCGGGTTGATTA
This sequence comes from Pseudogymnoascus sp. 05NY08, assembly GCA_001662605.1. Taxonomy (NCBI): domain Eukaryota; kingdom Fungi; phylum Ascomycota; class Leotiomycetes; order Thelebolales; family Thelebolaceae; genus Pseudogymnoascus; species Pseudogymnoascus sp. 05NY08. Next base: position 75,400 of record KV458779.1, on the reverse strand, counting down.
AGAGATATATACCGAACTGAGTTGGAGGGTATATTGAATAGTTGGCTTCCGACCTTGCTTTCTCCCTTTCTTACTAATTCTTCAACTTCCACTTTGGCGGAAACGGAGGCGTCTCGAAGGTCCGAACGGCTTTGCGCTTAGTGTATGCTTGGCTTGCTTCACTATCCCACCGAGTGTAAAGTTCTAAACTCGGACCCGACTGAGCCCTAAGGGATCCCGCCTCACCAACGTCTTCCTCGCAACGCCACATCTGGGAGCCACACGCCTTCACCCCCTCTCGCCATGTCCTCTTCCCCATCGCCTCCCGGCTCACCCAGCCGCCTCGCCCCCCCTTCCCAACCTGATGAAGCGCGCTCTCAAATCGTCGAGGCGGACGTGAGCACCCTCTACCCCTCATAGCAGCACCAATCCTAACCCGTGGCGCAGTCGGCATCCAACCACAGCAGCACTGGGGAGAACTTGTACGTCGCCCCCCCCGCGTGCAAGCACCCCACGCCCCAGGGACAGATATGAAGGAGAAGCTGAAGCTAACGATGACCCCGTTCGCAGCGACCTGTCGACGCGCTCAGTGACGACAAGTGTGTTTAACTTCCATAGGGAAAATGGGAGGACGTATCATGGGTATCGTGCTGGCTGTAAGTGTTAAACTTTCTTTGGTGCTGTCTTTGCTTCCTGGTGCTGGCTTGCGGCTTGCAGTTTTGATTTATGCCTGTGGTTTACAACTTCGTTCACCTCGTCGACCAGCTTCAGCAAGCTTGTTTTTGGACACATCTCCTATTCTTCAACGAGTTTGTTTGAACATATTTTATATGTCTCAATACGCCCATTTCGTTCACAACTCTCTCGTCCGCAATACTCTCATCATGTTCTCACCCCCTTATTTCAAGCCCCCTACTAACACAACCAGCCTACCACTTTCCCAACGACGCCAACGAAGTCGACCGCCTTGAATACCAACACGTCCTCGTTAACCACTGCCTGCAAAATAAACTCTTCTACGCCCCCATCCCTCCCCCCCCTTACCCCCTAACCGTCCTCGATATCGGCACAGGCACCGGCAACTGGGCCATCGAAATGGGCGACCTCTACCCAGAAGGCATGATCGAAGCCACGGACCTATCTCCCATCCAGCCCTCCGCCGTCCCAGCAAACGTGCAATTCATCATCGACGACGCCGAGCAGTCCGACTGGGCCATCCCCGAGAACCACTACGACTACGTGCACACACGCATCCTCGAGGGCTGTTTCTCCGACATGGGCGCCGTCATCGCCACCGCCTTCAAACACATAAAGCCCGGCGGCTTCCTCGAGAGCCAGGAGCTCAACCCCTTTCCCCATTGTGACGATGGCACTATGCCCGACGACTGGCCCTTCGCGAAGTACGTCGCTAAGTTGCAGGAGGCCTCGCTGGAGGTCGGGCGTGAACTCGATATTGCGCCGAAGCTGCGAGGTTGGTTCGAGGCCGCGGGCTTTGTGGATGTACAGCAGCGGGTGTTCAAGGCGCCGCTAGGCCGCTGGCCGAAGGACCCGGCGATGAAGGACCTTGGGCACTGGTGGGCAGAGAATATGTCGGTAGGCCTGGCGGGGTTTAGTTTGGCGTATTTTAGTCGCGTGTTGGGGTGGAGCACGGACGAGATTGAGCTGTATCTGGTGGATGTGAGGAAGAGCTTGATGGATAGGGATGTCCACGCTTATCATCGCATGTATGTAGTGTGGGGACGGAAGCCAGAGGTCGGAGAAGTGGCGCCGGGGAAGGCGCCGGCGTCATGAGGCGGTGGTAATGGGCCTCGTAGGATGGGGCGACGGTGTTGTTTCATGACTGATGATTTCGCTAGAGGATGGTAGGGTTGCATATAGGACCGGTCAGCGCGCATTTGTTTTTTCTGTTAATCCCGCGGCGTACTCTTTTGGTGGTAAAGGGGGGGATGGCGGTGGTGGATCGGTGGGCCAAAAAAGGGGGGATGATAGAAGATAGGCTATATTCAAGAATAATACTCTTACTCTAATATTCGTTTCGAACGCCTTACTGCTCGTCTTGCGAGCTGCTATTGAACGTTTCCTCCTCCATCCGCGATTATATCCTCGAATCGCTTCTCAGTGCCCCACGCAAGCAGCGTGCTGGTAGGACGCTGTCTCAGCGTTTCGCTTCGATATATCTCTATCTTTGCGGAGCCATGGACAGGCACTGTCACCTCAACATCGCGGTCCGACGTCCGCATGTATCACAATAGTTCTTCCTCGCTCGCATCTCTTCAATCCAATACCCCCCTAACGTCCTCTTCTCTCCTCTTCTCGGGCTCATACCCCAGCTCACCCCCCACAACATCCATCACGTTCCCCCTCCCACCTCCACCATCCGTCTCACTCCACTCCCTCAACGCCCGCTCCTCGCTCTCCTGTAGCGCGGCGCTTAGGTCCTCTAGGCGGCCGTGGACGGCATATCCCATCCTATCCAGCTCCTTCGCGAGCTCCAGCTGGTGGTTATCGAGTAGTGCGGGATTCGGGACTAGGATGAGCGGGAGGGAGAGGCGGAGGGCGTCGAGAGCTGTTCCTGCGCCTAGGTTGTGTTAGCATAGCTCCATCTCCACGACGTCTATCCACACGGCCTGCAAACAGCAAAGAGGCGCAAGGTCAACGAACCAGCATGAGCAACAATACACCCCCTCCTCCTTCCCTCGCTTTCATTAGCTTTACACTCCCTCATCTCCTCCCCCAATCCACCCCCTTGAAACCCAAACGCCCTAACGCTCAGCCCCAGATTTTCCAACGTGGGCGCGAGCTTCGTAATCCATTCCTGTGCAGGGACTAGGTCCGCACCGCATTGGAGAGTGAGATTCGTGTAGCCCTGTGACGAGAGAGTTGAGAGGAAGGCAGGGGAGAGGGATGCGGAGAGGAGGGTGGGGAAGGGAGCTGTGGCCCCGAGGGTTATGAGGCAGGTGCGGGGGGGCATCGGGGATCGTTGTGAAGAGAATGGTGCTGCTGGTGGTTTGTGGATGCCAGGTTGGTGACGTGGTAGTTGCTCGGGCACTGGGGGGTATGAGGCGTTTGCGGGTGTTGAAGAGGAGTAAGTTGTGTGCTGGGAGCTGGCAGAGAGGTAATGAGGGATGTGATGCTTGGTCGAGGATGGGGCGGTCGGTCTGGGTAAGGCGATTCTGCCGGTTTTGGAGAAGCGGTGAGAAGTGTTTGGGTATATACTTGAAGCTGGATTGATTCTGAACAATTATGTGATAGCGAGAAGAAAATGAAGATGCTATTAGATATAAATATTAAATAGCCATTTTGAGAATTAAATGGAATTAAACCTGAAATTAATTTTAGGAGTGTCGTTCCCCTCCAGAGAGCTGTGCATCGACTTTCCAGACAGGGGTTATGATTGCCTGCCTGAGAACCTAGGCAGGCAGATATATCTCCATCGTCAAAAAGTTCCGCACCTCCCAGAGCTCAACGACCAAAAGCGGCAGCTGCGCCACGACATCCCCCTTCGCAGCGCGCTCCCGTCAATCGAGTGCTTTAGCACCTGCACAATCAATTCTATTCAATTGCAGGCATTACGCTCCGCCATGTCGGCAGCAGCGTCTAGTCTGCGTCTCGCAGCCAGGAGGTGCCAAAGCGGCCTCGCGAGCAAGCAATCTCCTCTCCTCCGAAGCTTTACCACCTCCTCCGCTCGTTTCGAGGAATCCACACCCAAGGACCCCAAGGGCCCCAAGGAGCCCGCCCCTGCCGCCTCCCTAAACCCCGAGGACGCGCAATGGGCCCGCTTCGAGAACACGATTGAGTCGATCCGACACGGCGAACTGGCGAGTGCGTCAGCCCGCATCGTGCACAAGCACATGACCGAGGCACAGCGGCGGCGGCGGCCGGCAACGGTGCCGCAGAAGAGGCAGAAGTTGGGTCTGCTGAATATGAACGTGAAGGACGGCATTGAGGACGGGGACTTCCACGAGGACGATGTGCCGGGCTTGGCTCATGGTGAACTTGAGCAGGCGCGCGAGTTCCGCGAGTATGCGCGGCTAATGGCGTGGGAGATGCCGCTGTTGACAAGTACGTTTATATCGTGTCTTGTGATGAAAGCGGATATGATGTGCTAACACACGAAACAGAGATGGCGAAACCGTTTGTTCCCCCGAACCAGAGCCAGGTGCTACGCTTCAGGTACACGACATACATGGGCGAGGACCACCCGGCAGAGAAGAAGGTGGTGGTCGAATTCTGCCCCGACGACATCCCGGGACTTGAGCCGGTGCAGAAGGACAAGCTCAAGAAGCTGGTGGGCGTGCGTTTCAACCCTGAGACGCAGATCGTCAAGATGAGCAGCGAGATGTTCGAGTCGCAGGCGCAGAACAAGCGCTACCTAGGCGACCTCGTTGACAGCCTCGTGCGTGAGGCCAAGGTACGTGTTCTCTTTCACAGCCACGTGCGTTTTCATGGGATTGGTTAACTAACGTACTACAGGATCCCAAGGACACGTTTGAGGATGTCCCTCTCGATACACGCCATCACACGTTCAAGACGAAGCCTAAGTTCCCGCGCGAGTGGCGCATTACCCCAGAGAGGCAGGCGCAGCTTGACGCCGGCCGGGCGGAGGCATTGAAGCTCGATCAGGCGAGGGTGGAGAGCGGGCTGCTCGTTGATGGGGGGGCTTTTGTCAGGGAGGCGCATGCGCAGGCAGCGAAGTTGGCTGGGGCTGCGAAGCTCGCGGAGCCAGCTATGATGGCGGGCAGGGGTAAGGCACCGAAGAAGGTGTCTGTGAGGCGGTAGAGAGTGTACGAATGTAGGATTGGGCTGCATTGTAAGATACTGTTGTATATGGATGTGGAATAGAATAGACGATGTACTTGTTTTATATTATCATATTTACACATGGATGGAGGCTCTAGAAGTAGGGCAGAGAAATTTCTCCTTTGATATAATTTCACCACGGAGATACTAATTGAAGTGCCGAATCTAGATGTCCGGAGGTCACATACGTATAAGCTTCTTTCTTCTCATTCTGGCTATGTCACGTGCACAGAATGGACGGCATTCGGACGAATAGCAACGTCCGGCTCGGATTTTTGGAAGTATTAGCGGTTAACTGACACGTGACTTGCATGTGCCCATACCACGTCTGGTTAGACCGTAATTCACATGCCTCGGTCTCGGTACCTAATCTTCGATGCAAGTGTGGGGAAGTCAGCCAGATGCATGACAATTTGCGGAGGGACCGTCATCATCCGGGGAAGGTGATTTCATATCAATTGCCCCTTCTGTCTCCTCTCCATTTCCCCTTTACAATATCAACGCTGCTCCTCCCTCTCAAGTAAATCACTATATAAAACCTTTTAATTCAACACCAGAGATCCCTACGTTGGCAATACTGCCAACCTTGACGACTTTTACACACAAGCGCTAGCCGCCGATAGCAAACCGCCGCCATGGCGCCCCAAGCTCAAGCACCAGTTAAATTGGACGCGTTCGAGAACACGCCCATCGAGAACCTCCCATCTATCGCCGCCGGCGTGCGCCTTGCCTATGTCTCGCAAAAGACGCGCCCTATTGCATGGCGTATTCAGCAGCTGCGAAAGCTCTACTGGGGGCTTGTGGATCTCACCCCTGATTTTCTTGAGGCATTGAAGCTTGATGTCGGCAAGTCGGTCTTCGAGTCCCAGGTTACAGAGCTCGAGTGGTGCAAGAACGACATCGTATTCGTCACTAAGAACCTCGAGAAGTGGGCACAGGACGAGTCGCCCCCAGACATCACTCTGCCGAACAAGTTCATGAGCCCCGTTATCCGCAAGCAACCACTCGGCGCTGTCCTCGTCATCGGCTGCTGGAACTTCCCTATCCAGCTCAGCATTGGCCCGTTCATCGGAGCCATAGCTGCTGGTTGCACCGCCGTGCTCAAGCCTAGCGAGATCAGCCCTGCGTCCGCGATGGTGCTGAAGAAGCTCATCGAGAGACTCGACTCCGACTGCTTCGCCGTGGCCAACGGCGGCAAGGATGAGACCACCGTGCTCCTGAACGAGAAGTGGGACAAGATCTTCTACACTGGTAACTCTGTAGTTGGGACGATCATCGCAAAGAAGGCTGCTGAGACCCTTACGCCCATCGCGCTCGAGCTGGGCGGACGCAACCCTGCCTTCGTGACGAGAAACACAGACCTCCGTCTCGCGGCTCGCCGCCTGCTCTGGGGTAAGCACATCAACGCCGGCCAGGTCTGCATCAGTCAGAACTACACGATGGTGGATGCCGATGTCTGCGATGAGTTCATCCAGCAACTACGTATCGCCAATAAGGAGTACTATCCCAACGGCGCAAAGGCCAGCCCGGATTTCGGTCGCATTGTTTCCGATCACCATTTCAACCGCGTCAAGAAGATGCTTGATTCGACGCAGGGTAAGATCGTTATCGGTGGCGCCACCGATGCCGCGGACCGGTTCATCGAGCCCACGGTAGTACTGGTTAAGGACCAGAACGACTCGCTCATCACGGAAGAGTCCTTCGGTCCGCTCCTCCCTGTCCTTCCCGTCGCGAACCTCGACGAAGCTATCCGTATCGCTAACGAGGTGCACTCCACCCCGCTCGGCCTATACGCCTTTGGCAACAAGGAGGAGGTCAACCGCATCCTTGCAGCCACCACTAGCGGCGGTGCCACCATTGGCGACGCGCTGTTCCACGCCAGTATCCCTACGTTGGCGTTCGGTGGCGTCGGTGACTCCGGACAGGGCAGTTACCGCGGAAAGGCCAGTTTCGACTGCTTCTCGCATCGTCGTCCCATCACCCGCACACCTGGATGGATGGAAAAGCTCCTCGATATTCGTTACCCCCCATACAGTGGCAAGGTACGTTTTTTTACTCTTCTCCCCTCTCATCTCCACCTCCAACCAGGCCTCGACTGGTTATGTAGGAGGGGGTCATGACGAACTGGATCTGAACAAGCTAACTCCCTCTCAGCTTCAGAAGATGATTTCCACCTCTGCCGTCAAGCCCAACTTTGATCGCCAGCTGCGCACCAAGTACGGCATCACGGACTATCTCCGCGCCGCGTTCCTTCTGGGCGGCAGCGGTGTGAAGGAGGGCTTCACGAGGTGGGTTCTTTTTGTTTTGATCGCGGCAGTGGCGAAGAAGGGGATCGATAGCCGTGGTGGGTTGCCAGACTACCTGAGGTAGGGGGTTATTACTAAGGATGCGTAGGTGATCGTGCAAAGCTGTAGGTGAAGGTGATGGTGGAAGGAAGTGAATTTGGTGGGGGAAAGAATGCGGGAGGGGTGAGGGAAGGGGGCGGGCGAGCCTAGACCCCAGGCGATCTGTTGGGGAGGGGAAGCTGTTTGATCTGTATACTACATGCTTTGACGCTAGCGCCTATGTACTCGATTTCCTATGTCTGCTTCTCCGCTGTCGCCAACACAGTTGCCGTCGGCACCGTAAGATTATGTATGCTCCGAAAATTTGTTTTAAGAATACCAGAAGATGATTACAGGAGAGGTTTTATATGTGATGATATATTATGTTGCATTTCACGTAGGCGCCTTGGGCTTCTCTATCTACGAATAGCGTTGCTCCTATCTTGCGTCTGACATCTCATCACTCCAGCATAGCGACGAGCTCGTATAAATAGCCGTCTGACTTAACCGTGGATTGGTGCCGATTCTACCACACCAGCTTCCTCCTCCACTGCACCTAGTACATTCGCGTTAACCTCAACCAGCACGAAAACCACGACCTGAAGTCCGATTTTAAACGCCGTATCTGCGGCACACCCAATTACTCCACATCCGGTCTATCGCCGTAAAACGCCTGTCCCGTGGCCGGTCTACCAGCCGTGGACGTCTCAGCATCTTGTTCTGCCTTACGGAGTCTCCTTTCATCCTGCATCCTAAGCTCCTGCATCCTAAGCTATCTCATAGTCCGGGCGGGGCACGGGCGCTGTGTGAGGCGCGTCTTGGCCCTTCTCTTCTCGGATCTTAGCTAGCCTCCTCTTGTTCTGTTGGTCCAGGTCCATCAACTGCATTTGATAATGTAGGAGGGCATGGCTGGGACCCGTAGGCGCTGTGTGAGGTGCGCCTCCGCTACCATCCTGTTATTGCCTGGCCTCATGCAGCCTCCTTCTGTTCCGTTCCTCTAGGAGCATCAGCTGCATTTGGAGGGCTTCGAAGCTGGCGCTATCTGAGGTGGCCGTTGGGTTAGGTGGCCCAGGTTTCGTGTTCATTTGAGTCATGGCTGGTTTGTAAATAAATTGTTTTTGAAGCTAGCTATCAAGGTTTATTGTATGAATAAGTTTGTTAGTTGGATCGAATCCGAGATCAAAGCTGCCACTGACTGCATATGTCAGGCCATTCTATTTGTGTCGTACGACCACACCCAAGAGTTCTAACATGGGCTGATTGGTTAGGTAACATATGTGTCACGTGCCATATGCCTATCCTATCGATGCGAACACGTGACTCGTAGAAAATCCGGCCCAAGCTATTTTCTGATTGGATAACCAAACATCAAATTGTGTGCGGGGTCTTGGCCAATGGCAACTTTCGATAAAGAGCAATCGAACTCTCTCCAACACTTTCGCCTCACACCGACTTCATCTACAAAGAAATCAACGCTACGTCAACCTTCTTACAGCCAAAACTCCAGCACCTGTCAACTGTCAACTTTTGAAATACAATCGTCTTACGACATCAATCAAATTCTTCAATCTTCGTCGACTTTACAACTCGTCAAACAACGTCACAGTTCGACCGCTGAGTCAAAGCACCAAACCTCTTACCAACACCCATCAACAACCGTGGCCGCCCTCAAAAATGGCTCTTTTACAAACCAAAAGTAACAGTCAAAGTAATAATTGCAGTGGCGAGGTGGTTGCACGTCGTGCTGTCGTCCTCGCCTCGGCTTATGTCGTTGATCGTTCAACGATGTTGACTGGATTCCACTACTCCACTACCGGGGCGGACGGTTAGTTCCCCCTCTCCCCCATCTAACACCTACAGCAGAAACTAACATACACACAGGGGCACAGTGGTATTCCTGAGGTCCCTTCCTCAGGCGTTCCCTCCCCGCCCTCCAGCCCCCCCCTCGCGGCCTTCACCTCAGCCAACGAACTCGCCTACGTCTCTGCGGGCAAATCCCGGAGACACGGCGACGATGGCACCGCGGTGAGGGGGGGGCGTGCCGGCGGGGCAGCGCATTCCATTCGGGAAGAGTGTGAGAGACTCTTCTGCGAGACCATGACTACTGTATTCCTTGGTGAGAGGGACTCGATAGCGCATGGCTCCTACGAATGGACTGCGAACGCGCATTCACCCCCACAAGAGGGGATGGATGGGCAGAGCTATTTCAAGAATGCGGTCCAACGGCACAATGGCGTTGGGTCGTGGCTGGAGCTCTGGGATTATTCCGGCGGGTGTAGTTTCAAGGGCTTTGTAGCCGGGGCAGACGACGAAAGATGTCTGTTCACATTTTTTGATCATTCGGTCATCAATCGCGATTTGAAACAAGCGTAGGTTCCCCTGCAAGTTTTCCGAATGAAGAATTCAAATGCTGACAAAATGTAGATTGATGGCAATAATTGATCTGGCAAGCAGTCCCTTGGGATGTTCTCAGGTTGTGGTTTGCCTCGACAGGTCGATTTCGGCCGAGGATAGCAAGTCACTGCTGAAGAGCCTCCGATGGGTCGGCTTCGAGCTGGTCACACTCGACTTATGGGCAGAATCACGCAGCAGTCCTAGCAATGAGTGGCTTTTCCTTGGAATGGAGTTGTAGAGAAGACGGTTCTCTGATTCTCACACTCACACACTGCGATGCGGTATAATATTTTCTTGGCAGCGAGACACAGCAAGTTTTCGATCAGGTTCTAGATCAGGTTCTCAATTAGGTGGCGCGTGGAGGAGCATAGTTTGGGCGAGGTTTTTACGCTATTGGGGTTATTGGAGCATCTGCTGCGTCCGCTGCATCTGGCTCGTAGATTCTCTGTTGAACAGAGAGATCACAGAATGATATTTGCAGAAAATGAAATTGTTTACAATGTAAAGACTACGTGTGGAAGCTATTAAACCAATGTGCTATGCCTTCTTTGCTCTCTGGGAAATCAGCGCCTTGTGCCGCCCAAAATGTCAGACGAGAGACTGTCTATAATGTCACTTTTCACAGCAACTATAAGCAAATTAATTGACCCTGGCCACTCAGTGGTGTAACTGTCAAAGCTAGTTATTTAAACTGCAGCTAAAATAATAACTTCTATTAGCTTAAATGCAAGTATCAGTTCTGAGCTTCAAAGGGTCCCACTTTGGACTTTTGGGTGGCAGGAATATGTCAGACTCGAAAGTGGGCCCGTGGCTGTAATCGATAAGCAGCACTGTCCAACCAGGCTACGGATACAGTTAATATTCTTACCTTGCAGTACATTTCTTGCATCGAAATATTGAATAAAGTTGGTTTAAAGCCAAATGTTATAATCTACTCGAGATAGCCTAGGAAATGGGTGTATGATTCTATTTATTATATCACTAACAATCACGACTTCAGCGGATTAAACCCTGCCGCTACGAACCGGATCATCCCAACTCTTCACTCCCCGCACTTGCTTGAATGGCCGAATAATCGGTCACACTGTCTCAAAGTTATTATTGACTGGCAAAATACTACAATACATGCCTATATGCCCGTCTACATATTCCAGTAGCCCGGATCTCCTTGTCCAAGTTACCGACTTATCGGGTGATCGATCACCTGGCCAAACCCTGCGATTATTTGCTAGATTCTTGATCATCAGCCCCCACTCTCCGACTCTCCAACTTCACCCGACATTTCGTTATCTCTACACAAGTCGGCGCAACCGCAAACCACCATCTGATCTTGACTATGGCTTAACCTGCCCACTTCCAAGATACGGCTAGAAGTGATATACTCTCCACGCCTTCTCGGGGCATCTTTAGCCTCTCTAATCTACGCCGAGACATAAAAATCCCGCCATACCAAGGTGCCTTGCATCTCCGGCATCGCCTGTGACCTACCCAACTCCCACCTCAACACCCAAGTCTCAACCACGATCACAGCTCTACCCTCCCGATTCAGTCGCCCGTCATGCTTCCCCCCGAACCCCCATCCTTCGCAACCTACCTCGTCTCCTCCCTCACCACCCTCCCCCGCCCCTTCCGCAAGCGTCACTCCTCAACCCCAAGCACCAGCTCCACCAGCTCCACCGCCACAGCACCCACAATCTTCTCTCTAGCCACCAGTTTCGGATCCCTCAACACCTCCCCCAGCACCTCCCCAACCTCACTCACCTCGCCGTCCTCCTTCAGCCGCTCCCCCGAGAGCTACGACACCAACCCAGACACCGACCCAACACAAACATATAAACTCCACTGCGCCCGTCCCGACCACCTCAAATGCTCCACCTGCGCCACCGACCTCGCCTTCGCCTCCCAAATCATCAGTAAAGCCTTCACCGGGCGCCACGGCCGCGCGTACCTCGTCTCCCCGCCGCCCTCCCCCCACGGAGCCGATAAAAATACACAGCCTAGCCTCATTAATATCACGGTCGGCAGGCCTATGAGTCGGCAGCTGGCTACGGGGGCGCATGTGGTGGCGGATATAAGCTGTGCGATTTGTGAGAAGGTGGTGGGGTGGAAGTATGTTGATGCAAGGGAGGAGGGGCAGAAGTATAAGGTGGGGAAGTTTATATTGGAGATGAGGAGGGTGGCGGTGGTGAAGGGGTGGGAGGATATGGTTGTTGAGAGGGGAAGAGGGGGTGAGATGGGGAAGGGGGATGCTATGGAGCGGGAGGGAGAGGGGGAGGATGTAATGTTTGATTCGGAGGATGAGGATGAGTGTGATGAGATCTTTGCGGGGACGTGGGATAGGGTTGCTGTTAGGAGGAGGAGGGCGAGGGCAGCATCTGGGTAGAGGGGGGGATGTTGATATGGATTAACGACTACGTCGTACGGTATGATAGTGACGGCTGTGGGAGTAATGGGGGTTTGTTTCAAGGACTGGAGCCTGGGAGCTGTTGGAGTACTGCTGGCCGGAGTTTTCTGTTACACATACCCACTTCACTATAATATAGATGACGGTTATCTGAGGCTGGAGCCTCGGGTTTAATATATAGGCATTCTTTTTCGATTCTAGGCCTAGGTCTAGGCTGCGTTTAGAGATATTATGCAAGACTCGTCGTACAGTATTGGTCCCCCCCCAAAAGTCTGGTAGTAGGACTGTGCACAAGAGCTGATGGTTACAGCAACTATGGTCATAATAAAAACGCTCAACCACCCAGGTCTGCAATTAATAAACCAGTAACTCAAGGATAGATCTAAAGAAAGAAATTATATTAGCTTAATGGACTTTATTTCTCTAGTTCTATTTATCAATCCTCGGCCAAGACAGCCCCTCTTGGAATCTCTGGGTGATACGAGTAACGTTGGAAGTGGCATATCAGACGACGACGAACTTGGCTGCTCTGCCCTCGTTGGTCCACCTTCTCGCATCGTATTTCTCATTTCCCCAACGGTTTTGTTTTTGTCTAACTTTCTTTTTTTTTACTATTATCTCTTACCCCACAAACGAACAACCCTATATAGGCCTCGTCATGTCCTCCACAGTTGCCGCCCCGCCATGCCAATCAAGCCCGACTCAACCGGCTTGGCGGGTCACTTCCTAGACCTGCAGATAGCCAACGCACCGACAGGCACTCAAAAAAACGCAAGAAGAGGCAGGTATACCCAGATTAGAAGGTTAATGATTGGTATTCGGAGCATATATATTAACTAATTTAACACCCCGCACCAGCGGTACAAGCCGCGCACCCTCCCAGAGGAGTGCTTTCTTCGCTCCGAAAACAATAGACCACGCTAAACCGCAATATCCAAGACAATATCCAAGAAACACCCCGTGTAGTTTTTCTTTCCCATTTTAAAAGCGCCGCCCAGAAAGTTCTACTGCATCTCAGCCCTTGTGGAACAAGCCACGTAAGCCCTTCTTCTTCCGGTGATTTCGCTCGCTTGAATCGGTTTCCCCCGATGACCTCCTCCCGTCTTCTCTCGATTTGAACCCCCCGTCGCTGTCTAAGGTGGGGCTGGTGCTCCCTTTTGAGGAGGAGGAGGATCCGGGTTTGGAGACAACGGCAACGGTGCTATCGACGTATTGGACATTCTCGTACACTTGTGTCGGGTCGATGAAGCCCTTTGATGAGACGCGCCGCGAGGAGGAGAAGCGGAGGCGGGAGTGGGAGCGGGCGAGGGGGGTATCAAAGGACTCGATGCAGGCGTCAGGGGAGAGATTGGCGTCGGGGTGTGGGAGGGTGGTGTTGCGGTCTGGGGAGGTTAGCTGGGCTGGTGGAATGGGGGATGGTGGGGAGGAACTCACGGAGACACAGTGGCTCAGGGAAGCCGGTATATCTGATGCCGTTGAACTCCTGGTCTGGCACTTCTTGGATGGCGGAGGCCATTGTGAGGGTAGGTGTGGTATCCGTACAGTAAGTGCGTGGTGTTATTCGTGGTGTTATTCGTGGTGCCTACAGTGCAGTAGAGATATATAGGTCTCGGGTTTTTGGTCGAGGTAAGTTAAGTCAGAGGTAAGTGTTGAGGTAAAGCAAAGGAGAGGTATTTATGGGTGCGATATGTACTGGAGTATAAAAGGAAGAGAGGTAAGTGAGACAGAGACAGAGACAAAGGCGGATTAAGTAGCCAGACCAGTCGGACTCACCGTGCATACTTATGTATTGGCCACTTGACCCTTCCAAGGATATTTTATTCACTATTGACTTGTCGGCGGCGACTAATGCAGAGGCTGAATGTTGAGAGAATTAAGACATGCATGTGCAGGGGGAGAGGGGGGAAAGTAGTCGAGTGGTCGAGTAGTCGAGTAGATTAGTGGACTTTGTAGCCTTCTTGGCCGAGTGGAGGGGGGTGACGTATGCCTGTGGATGTGCTTGAATATTTTTTAGCGCGCGTGAAAGTGTCACCGCTGCCACATTCGTCGGCCATCTTCCGCTGCCAATCAATCCATATAGGGCGGGTCGGTTGAAACTAGACTATAGTCACGTGATTGTCGGATATACTTTGTACCGTTTGTACCTATGATCGAGACCACAAGGCTGAGCTAAAATAAGAGCAAAGCCCTGTGTGCCTCCCAGCGCTTCCTGTAGCGCTTCAAACTCCCTACTTCATGCCGCCAGCGTCTCAGATAGCAACGTCTTGCCTATCATCTTGCGCTTGTTACGCGCCTCTAGGATCCGCGGATCTTCAATGCTTAGATCCTTCCATGCGTTCCTCCTCCGCGACACCAATAGAGCCCAGTTACTATTCTAGACCGGCACCATGGAGAGCTTCCAGCCCTGGATGGACGCCCCCACCCCGCAAAACGAAGCTTCGAGCCACTCCTTCGTTGAGCCCCTCCCAATGCCATTGAATGGCTCAGTGGGAGACGACTCCGACGAATGGGAATACGAGTATTCGACCACCGAAACCGAAGTCAGTCCCCCTCGCAACTGGCTCCATCCTACACTTGCTTACCACCCCGCAGACTTTCTACCTCACGCTCGACCTCACAACTCCATCCATACCAACTTCTCGCCCTCGAGCCACCGCTCCCCCCAGCGGCCGTGCAAGCACCAAGACGAAATGGATAAACCCCGGCCTCGGTCGTCATAAGCGCCAGCTCGGGCACGCACCCACAATATCCCTCGGAGACAAAGACAAAGAGGGCGAGGAGGCCGTCCCCGTCGAGTCCGCCGACGAAGAGCCCCAAAGCCCCACCAACGACACTCCAGTGCACGATGAAGATGAGCCTGAGAGCAACGGGCCTCCAGACCAAAAGATCCAGATCCTTCACCTTGAGTCCGACAACCCGCTCATCTCATACCGCGATCACACCTTCACATGCCGCTGGACCAAGAATATCGGCAGCGAACTCCTCTTTACCCCCGACGATGACACAGATGACCCCCTCCCAGCCCTACGCCACCTACCCGGCGGCGTGGCCCTCCTCGCCTCCTGCTCCGCCCGCCTAACCTCCGCCACCGCAACCGTCGTCCCCGTCACGCACACGACGCCTCTCTCGCTCGCGCCCTACGAAGAAGGACCTCTCGTGGAATCCGTATCCGTCGCTGCCTCCACCGAGCGGCGCAACCAAGCCCGCTTCCTAGAGCGACTAATGGGGATCAAAGAGCGCAGAGCAGAAGACGACGAGGTCACAGTCGTGGCATACAAGCGGACCAAGTTCCACGGCTGGATCGAGGTGATTCGGAAGCGAATCGAAGACGAGCGGTCCACGATACGGGAGGGATTAGGCGGTGCGACGTCCGAGGAGGCGGAGGTGGCGAGGAGACGGCTAGCGGAGCTGGATGAGCAGGAGCGGAGGATCCCGACTGATGCGCCGGTGGATGAAGATGATGATGATGAACCTGCTGCGCGGCCGGTGAAGCGGAGGAAGAAGCGGAAGGAGATGCTGACGGTGACTGAAGAGAAGGGGACGACGATGCGGCTGAAGCCGAGAGGGGTGAGGAGGAGGCCGAGGAGGGATTGGAAGAGGTATAATTTGGATGGGACGGCGGCGGCGAGGAATGCGGAGGTTAATTGGCAGGGCGTGCATACGCAGGATGCGGGGGAAGCATCTGGTGCGTATGATGGTGCTGACCAGCGAGGAGGGGTGGCGGAGTGAAGCGCGTGGGATAGAGACACTGTAGAGAAGACTTGTTAAGTAGGAATCTAAGGCTTTAGGTATATAGTTGAGCAGCCAGCTCAGACGATTATAATTGTGGGTAATCAAGAGCCTGTATTTTATTTACAGTTATTGAAACAGTGCTACGTTAATAGTTCTAGCCTAATAGCGTGAGATAGTAAGACAACAGCTCCTAATCGCTACGATAAATCCCCCTAATCACTTTAGGCGGCTTTTAAAGAGACAATAATTATAGAATAGACTTAAAGAGATAATTACTATGAGATAAACTTAACGAGATAGTTACTCTAAGATAGGCTTGCAGAGATGGTTACTATGGGGCAGTCTTAAAGAGAGGGGTTCTATCAGCCCAAATTACCGATATCAACTCTTACCTCTACTCTACCTAGCCTTCTTCGGACTTTCGAGGGCAAGAGTATTAATAGTACACCTCATCCCTCTATACTTCATCATTCACGACCTGTCTTTCCGTTTGTTGTTGCGTCCGTTCTCCTCGTATTCACCGTTTACTCACCCATTCTCAAAGTCAACCAGCAAAAGGCACAATCATAAACGAGTAATCTCTCATACAATATATACACCGCCAATATGCTCTCTCCCCTCTCCCCTCCCCAAATTTTCTATACCCCCTATTGGAATTCCTTCTTAAACAGCTCCTTCCCCCACGGTTCTCCCTTCAAGCTCGTCAACCCCCCAGTCGGCTCACAGCTCTCCCTTCCACTAGCTGGTCCCGGCGCCGGCACCTTTGAGGGCGTCCCCGCCACATCCTTCGCGCTCGCCTCCAGTGCCTTGAGCAGCGACACGATAGACTCGGGTGTCAGATCCTCGTAGTAGTCGTCGTTGATCTGGACCATCGGCGCGTTAACGCAGGCGCCCAGGCACTCAACCTCTAAGTATGTGAAAAGGTTGTCCTTGGTCGTCTGTCCGTTGTGGACGCCAAGGTGACCCTCGATGGCCTTGACGATGGCGTCGGAGCCGCAGCCGCCGAGCTGGCAGGGGGTCTGGGAATGTTAGCTTGGCTCTTCTGTCGTCGCGTTGTTGGGGCGTTTGATGGGCGATGGGGGACTTACGGTGGTGCAGACTTGCACGTGGTATTTGCCAACCGGGGTGCGGTTGTACATAGTGTAGAAGGTAGCGACCTCGTAAACGCGCATAGGCGGCATCTCAAGAAGACGCGCAACCTCGTTCATGACGCTCAGGCTGGTGAATCCGTGCTGGCGCTGGCCGAGGTCGAGGATGGGCATCACGGCGGCCTTCTTGTATTGGGGCGGGTAGCGGGCCAGGATCTCTTTGATCACGGCGTTGTTCTGCTCGCTAAACTTGAACGGGATGCTGGCATTGTTGTCGGCGGAGTCGCGGTGCTGGGGAGCGTGTCAGCGGATGTTTGGGGGGGGTTCGGGGGGGGGGTGATTGGGGGGGAGGCCGAAGGGCCGCATACCACGAAGAGGGAATCACTGGCTACCCGGGAGGAGGCGACGAATGCCCGACGTTGGGAGCAAATGGCTGGGCGAGATGCAATGCATACCCGCCTTGCGGCCGAGCCAAAGACGTAGGGAGTGATCTTGGAGGCCATTGGAGCTGTCGGGGGTCGCAATGGCTGGTGTGATGGAGATGCCGTGCGAGATATTTGAGGTTCACGCTTTGAGGTGTAATCAGTATTTGCCGCGATTGATTGGTTGGGGTGGATTGGCTTATTATGTCAGCCGAATTTTGTAACCACAGGAAGACCTGTCAATATAATTTATCAGAACAACAATCACTTCGGTCATCACAGAATCTATAAGTATTACTTTCTATGTCATGTTTTCTTTATAGGAAGATTCAATTTTTAATTTCATATGCTACCACCAATTTGCTTGTGCAAAAATGCCTTGGCTAAGTGATATATTTATTTCATTACGTCTTGTCTGTCAAATATCTCATTAAATTATTAAATTGAAGCGCAATCGTTCGCATCGAAAACTACAACACAAAAACACACGCAACGAAACTGAATCAACGCCTTCAGCAAATTGGATCGAGGGTATTCGCAGAAGCAGCAAAGTTTCAAAACCCGACAGATTATGTCTCCAGTCACCTACGATCTTGCAATGCAAGATGGAAGGGCGGCCTAATAACGTCTGTACCAGCGTCTGCGAGCAGGGATTCCGTCACCAGCAACAGCGCCATGGTGTGGTGTATGCTTGCGCATGAACCATATTCCCACAAGTGCGCTGACGAGCCAAAATATAGCCGACAAGAAAGAGAAGGCGACGTCGGCCTTCCACTTCTGACAAGTGCCATTCTGTGTGATGTCGCCCCAGTTGAAGATGCTGCCGCAGTTAAGAGGGCCGATGAACTATTCCCCAAGTTAGCAATGCGGAAATTATATTGGTGTTTTATGTACTTACGTTGACCAGCAGACCGAAGGCGACAATCCAGAGACAGAAGAAAATGATGTCGACCGGCCAGTGGATGAATGCTCCAGTGAAAGGCAAAAGCCAAAGCAGTGAGAGGAATATGGACAGCGACGCGACGACTATGGTGTAGATGAACCGCTTTCTGGACCAGCTGCTCTGACCTCTGGTTTCATGGAGGTATTCGCCGGTAAGACCAGCAACAACGGCTGCGAAGGCGAGCTTTATTTGATCAGATTAATAATTCATGGTTTGGCGGAAGGTTGAAACTCACCTCGCCCACGCGAAGCAACGTGCCAACGATTCTATCAATGGCCATTTTGATATGTTTCTTCGATGTTGGTGTTTATGAGTAAAAGATTTGGGATGCCTACGTGAGATGAACGACAGGGAGAAGTTGACTATTTCTCTGGGAGGATTGGCCGCTTTTATATAACAGGCGCGGAAAAACCGGAAACGGAAGTGTGGAGGGCTGCAGGTGACAAAGACGTTGGTTGGGTTTTGTCAAGATATTCATGCCTACTCATATTTCCTCTGAATCGTCAGAGGCTGCGTCAAGAGGAGGGGTCCACCAGCTTGGTACATCTGGGAGCAATCAGACCGATCTACACAGGTGTAACTGAGCGAAAGACGGCAACTGAGGGACGTCGCGCATCTTTCCCCGTGTCCTGGGTGAAACAGGTTTGGTGTGGTTGAAGTTGGGCTATAACATCTTGAGTCACTGGCGAATGGTTTGCACTTTAACCCATCACTGTATAACCAGGGATCGTCAATGAAGTCATTGATAATAATACAACTATATCGTACTCTATATCGCCCCCTAGAGCCTTGCTTTGCCTTGCCTGACTATAAACTTGGGAATACCTGGTGGCGATCGGTGGCCACATAACTGAGGTCTTGTGGCTTCAAATGTGGCTTATTATTGTATCTAGAACGGTCTTAAGTGATTGGCCGAGACGGGAACCTTTGCCAATTAGGACGGGTGAGACAGACAGCTGTCAAACCAACATTAGTCAGGACATACAATCTGTGTGTGTTTGGTAAAGCCAGGCAAGCCATGGTTGGCCCCAGGAATGCTGGCGTTGACACAGTTGTAGGGATCGATTCGCTATAGGGCTCGAACAAAAGCTCAGAACCGGATCAGCAGCGTCAGGTGCCATCCACTTTGGTCGGTTTGGGCATGGGGTACGTGTGCAAATGCTTTTATAGAGATTCATGCAAGTAGCCGTTGATACCCTCCTACACCTCCGTACTCCGTACACTGTATGAACTGTTGTATAAACAAGAAAGCTTCCGATATTCCGGTTGCTCACGTGTGACGTCATAGCTGCATGCCAGAGGTCGGTATTCAGACCACACTCAACCACTACGCTTCTATGGCAAGTACGATCGATAGACTATACGATCGTTCCTTCCTCGTTGACCTATATTTGGTAGTGCGACAGCCTTTGATGATGAGCCTGCCTTAATATATGATTCTCTAGAGTTCAGGTTCGGTGTTTATAGTGCCCCTTTTTTGACAGCTGCCGGCACTTAGACCCTCAAGCGAGAATAAATTTGTAGTGCTGACATTTTGCATACTTCAAACACCATCAACAGGGCCAGAGTATTACACCTCGGCCTCTGCCTGATTTGTGCCTGCTTATAAAAAAATATCAAACGTATGACAGAAAAAATTGCCAAAAAAAATGGACTGGTCTACTTGAGAGTAGATGGTTCTGAAATATTCCGAACCGGGGAGTCGAACCCCGCGCAACCGCGGATTCATAATTCTTTCGAATGGTGAGAGGCGGATATGTTACCGATACACCAGTTCGGAGTGGGTTGGAGTTCGGAACGGGTATTAGGGTAGATGTAGTAGTGTCGGCATCCCACGAGTTTTTTTACTTTTTTAAGTATTAAACGGTGGGATGCTTTTTTAAGTTCTGAAGTAGGTACACGGACATGGATATTGACCCTTGGGGTCCAATTATAGAATATAGATTGCACCTTCCTGGATAGTACTGAAGGGTCTGAATAGCCGCACAAACTATCAATCTCGACAATTCGCATCTTCTAGACTTCTTCCCTTAAATCCTCGTACCCCGTACAACTAACTATCCGCGTATACATAATACGTCGTCATGGGCGGGATCCCCAAAGTCACGTATCTCATGGTAAGCCCGTGTTGGAGACAGTACATGGGATTCGCGGCCTTATGGTGGGTGCGCATCGCCGTGCGCCCGCCCACCAAACACTGGTAGCGTGGGTTTCGCATACCGCATGGAGATATAGCAAGGTAGGTCGAAATCAGGCCCGACTTCACAATTCAAATAAAGATGGCTCCCCCGCTGCATATATGAGCCTCTCTACATATAAGAGATCTAATTGAGCTGGATTTCTTTCTTTCTGTTCTTGGCATCTTGCCCTGTTCTTGGATATGTCGACCCTAACTGAAGCCGACACAATTGTCTTAAAAAACCTCCGATACGACATTCAGAACGACATTCGAGACTCGAGCACAGCAGCTGCAGAAGCACAACCCAATCGGCCCAAATCCGACGATGACGACGACTCAGTGAGGCCTATCCTGGAGCAATTGAGTGTAGAATCCTCAGCTTTCACTTCATGGGACAATGACGAAATAAATCCGACGCTGGATCGTCTGGTGGTACAACCTTATCTCGCATGGGCTTCGAAACTTGTACGACAGGACCCAGACACTGTATTCATCACACACATAATAATACACTTCACGACTCTTTTGCCAAGCGCCTTATACCTATACTACAGCTTCTCGTGGCTTCATGCCGTCCTCCACACCGTTTATGCTGTGTGGAACGCTGGTCCATTTACGCTGCTTCTTCACAACCACATACATAATAACGGCTTGCTCGGAAAACACTATGCCTTCTTCGATCGCCTCTTTCCATATATCACGGGACCCCTAATGGGCCATACCTGGGATTCATACTATTACCACCATGTCAAGATGCACCACGTTGAGGGGAACGGCCCCGGAGATCTCTCATCCACCATCTACTTCCAGCGTGACGAGCCCCTGGAATTTATCAGATACTTCGTTCGGTTCCTGGTGTGTACCTGGCTGGAACTGCCAATTTACTTCTACCGCAACAAGAAATACGATTTAGCCGCAAAGGCATTGATATCGGAGTGCTCCTCGATGGGCTTTATATACCTGGCGGCCCAGCTGAATACCCGCCCAACAGTTTTTGTACTTATACTACCATTCTTCATAATGCGCCTCGGGATGATGATCGGGAATTTCGGACAGCATTGCTTAGTTGACAACGTGGATCCCATGTCCGATTTCCGCTCCAGCATCACCCTGATTGACGTCCCTGTAAGCCCCACACACCCCCTCTTATGAAGCACATCAGTCACTAACATCGCCCCAGAGCAACCGCCATTGCTTCAACGATGGCTACCACACCTCTCACCACCTGAACCCGCGGCGCCACTGGAAAGCTCACCCCGCCGCCTTCCTCAAGGCCAAGCCCACCTACCAAGCCGAGGGCGCGCTGACCTTCACCGACATCGACTACCTGATGATCACGTACCGGTGCATCACCAAGGACTTCGACCACCTCGCGCGCCGTCTGGTGCCGATGGGCGCGCAGATCGGGATGACTCATGAGGAGAGGGTGGAGATGCTGAGAAGTAAGACGAGGAAGTTCACCCCTGAGGAGATCAAGCTCAAGTTTATGAAGAAGGGGGAGAGGGCGTCGGCGGCTGCGGCGGTGCCGGTGGTTGGAGGGGTGAAGGGGGCGAAGGTGGGGAGGTCGAGAAGGGAGTCTGTTACGGCCGCGGCGGTGAAGGCGGGGGCGACGATCGGGGAGGGGTCGGGGAGGGTGGTTAACCATGAGATAGTGAGTCGCCGGCTATGAGGGGGAGTTCGACGATAGTTTGATAGATTTGGTGTATAAATGGCTGTAGAATATAGACCTGTCCATACTGATACCGCCTCAACGTGTGAAGAGGTACTCTGTCAGCCCTTTGAAGGTTGACTTTTCATAGTGCCCTTTCCTAAATCTCGGGTTTGCTCATTTTACTCGCTGCGCCAACACGTAACTAATTCGGCCGAGGCGGAAGGCAAGGCGTAATTCAGGGATGCGCGTAGTGTCGTGGTGTCGGATCAGGAGAGGAACCGACTTCGTCATACTTAGATTACTACAGACGCAGTCATAGCGAAGACACTCATATCATGGCCACGAGTGAGTTTAAAGGGAGGAGCTTTTCAGAATTTATATTTAACGACAAGTGTAATGTGCTATTTTTATCCGATAATAACCCTTTGGACGAGAAGTCAGACGCAGCAGTTAAAACGTGAAGATGGAGTCGATCAATGTATTATCATATTTCCGGCCTTTGTAACTGAGCATGTCCCGCTAGGAGTATGTATGTTCACAGCTGTCTTCTTCCTGTTCTTTAGCTAAAATTACTCTCTCAGATCCTCGATGAGCTTATCAGTGAGTCTTGGGAAGCTGCCTATGGTTTAACTAATAATGAACTTTCACCTAGCGGTTGCTTCTGTGTCCTTACTACCAAGGATTTAAACTCGATTAAGCATGGGTCACGCAAACTGATGCAGCCCTTCGATTCTCCTTTTCTTGGTATGACGGATAATGAAATTCGTACATCTCCACAGATGCAGGCCACTAGGAACTGTATATACTATTAGAAATCTATTAGAAATTAAACTGTGGACATTGCTTCCTGCCAAGAACGGAGGGGGTATGTGCGATATTAGTTCGAGAAGCTGATCGAGCCCTAGCTATCTATGAAAAACCAACAGGGCTACGCCTAAAACGAGTCCCACTATGATCCCATACCATCCCATAGACCCCAAGCCTGACTATGCCGCCGTGTTCGATTTATCATTTGGTGAAGGACACTCGCTCTTCAGGACTCCCCAGGCGCATGCCTTCGCCGTGATACTTGCGGAGACTCGAGAGGCGACAGCGCTGTCTATCTTGACAGCGCAAGGGTTCATCTTGGGCGCTGGATCCGCTAGCACTGCACAACTAAATCGAGGCACTGGTGGCTATTCTATCCAATGGAGGTCCGCGTAGATATAGCCAAAGACCTCCATGTAGTCAGAGCAATGTGACATTGGAGCCTACCGTCTCAGCCGGCGCGATGGCCTTGTCTGCCATGCCTCGTCCACAGTCCAGATCTCTTGGGTGCTATTCGGATGATCTGAATAACAGGACGCTCAGGTACCAACTCACTATTAAAAATTAGACGGCGTTGATTACGCCTGGATTATGTAGAAACATGTGTTTGACGAAGGGTTTCGTTTAACCTGTGGTCGAGTATGGATATCAATGTTTCTGTACAGGGGTGGGTGTATGTACGATGGCTTGTACAGGCTGTGGCTCTGCGGTTTGCAGTGGCAGCTCGAATATTAATATTTATTCTTTGTAAATGGTACCGACACCGATTCTCTGCAAGAGGTTACTGTATATTATAGAGAATTTAATAATTTTAAAGCCATTGCTGGTCTGACAAGCTTGTGAGGTTGCGTAGGTTTTGTGTCTGGATAATTTATCAAAGCTCTCTCAGCTATAACATTACATAAGCAAGCCCGCGCCAGGCCTAAGGCCGCTTCCAGGGCGACACAACCAACCCAATCAATCAATCAAGGTTCCTGGCCGAGCACCTGTTCATCATCCCGCCAGTGAGCAATGCAGTGCAGGTACTGCATTGTTGACTGCGGAAAAGGCCAAAATTCTGCACCAACACAACAAACCGCCAATTCTTGACTGTAACCCCGAGCGCACTCTGGCCTGCGCTACTCTGACTAAAGTAAGGCCGTGATAGGCGGAGGAAGGAAGGGGTACACACCGAGGGAGGTCCCCACGACGATCGAATCTGGAGCCCCTCTACAATCGCAAAGTCGTCGCCCGGACACCACAACCCGCCAGACGGGATGAGTCGAATATTGTCGAGTCGGCAAGCCGACGAGCTGTGCGTACATACCTGTGGTCAGAGATGGAGATACTGGGGCGGGGGCAGACAGGGCTAACGCGGCGGCATTTTTAGTCACAAGTCGATTGTCGCATACCTGTCAGCGAACAACTTGCCAAATGCGGTTGCAGCGCTGAGGACGGAGCTGGGACTGGAGGAAGAAACCTTTGATGCGGTCACAGTCAAAAAGTATGAGACGTTGTTGGAGAAGAAATGGACGAGCGTCATCCGCCTACAGAAGAAGGCAAGTCCTTCCTCCGCCCATCTCCTACTTGCCTTCGTCTGTTTCATGTCTTTTGCTCTATTCGCATAATGCCATCTAACCGGTGTTGAGCTGCGTATAGATAATGGATCTCGAATCACGAGTCGCAACATTGCAATCCGAGCTCGACAGCGCCACCCCTTCGTCTCTGTCAAAACGTAGCCAGGATCCAACCTCCTGGCTACCCAGCAAGCCCTCGCGATATACTCTGGAATCGCACCAGTTCGAAATATCCTGCATTGCCTTTCATCCTCTATACTCTACGATTGCGTCCGGTGACCAAGGCTCTACCATTAAGATATGGGATTGGGAGCTGGGCGAATTGGAGAGAACAATAAAGGGCCATACCAAGGCGATCACCGGTATCGATTTTGGTGGTCCTAAGGGCCATATTCTTCTAGCCTCTTGCAGCTCAGATCTTACGATCAAGCTGTGGGATCCAGCAGATGCGTACAAGAATATTCGAACACTGTCAGGCCATGACCATACCGTCAGCGCTGTCCGCTTCATGCCGTCCGGCAACCTTCTCGTTAGCGCTAGTAGGGACACGACGTTGAGGATGTGGGACGTCACCACTGGATATTGCGTGAAGACGATACGCGGGCACTTGGAGTGGGTTCGTGATGTGTGCCCTTCACCTGACGGATCTTCCATTCTGTCGACTGGCGATGATCGGACCCTCCGTTTATGGAATGTTTCCGGATCAGTAGCAGAGAATAAATTGACATTGTTCGGCCACGAGAACTTTATCGAGTGCTGCGTATTTGCGCCACCATCCTCATATCAATACTTAGCGACTCTAGCTGGGTTGCAAAAACCGCCGCCTCTAACTAGCACATCAGAGTTTATGGCCACGGGGTCGCGAGATAAGACTATCAAGCTGTGGGATACACGGGGTAGTTGTTTCAAGACACTGATTGGCCATGACAACTGGGTGCGGTCCCTAGTTTTCCACCCCGGTGGGAAATATCTCATCTCTGTTGCAGACGACAAGGCACTGAGGTGCTGGGATCTAAGCCAAGATGGAAAGTGTGTCAAGGAGTTATCGAGTCTGCATGATCACTTCATCTCTTGCCTCGCATGGGCTCCGTCAATTGTGAAGGATAAGGATAAACCTCCAGCCAACGGCGAGGCTGGGGGAAGCGCACCAGATGTGCAGATTCGCTGTGTCATTGCCACTGGAAGCGTGGACATGGCACTGAAAATATTTGCCAGATAGTCGTGCAGGATTCTACTATGGTCAGGTTATCGTGCCTGCGGAGGCCATATATAAGTGGCATGGCTACGAGTAGCGGTTTGGCGGGCCAACTGAAGCGTTGCAGATACCTGTGCGACTCGCGGATACAAATTATAGAACAGGCTGCATTGTCGCACCAACGGGGCTGGAGCCGCGACAATGTTGATAAAAAGGCTTCCTTTGAAACGGCCATCCGCACATACAATTGTTACAAGCCTGGACGATAGATAATGGGTGGGCTCCAGCTCAAGCGCCTTGGATGATAGATGATGCGCTGTATACCAAGCTGCTCGAGTGATAGATGAGAAGCGTTAGAAGACATAACCCGCCCAAAATTCGGTGTTTTCATGAACAATATCAGTTGCGGCATTGGCCCATTTCATTCACACGACAACGATCCATTGTAATTATGAACAGCCATAAAATAGACCATGTACGAACTGCGCCAGGTGAAGAAAACATCCGCCACTATACCACATGATAACCACCCCCTTCGAGCCACCACCCCTCTATTAGATCAATAACCCCATAACCCCCCCCCCCCCCCCCCCCCCCCCCCCCCCCCACCCCCCCCCCTCCCCCACCCCCCCCCCCCCCCCCCCCCCCCCCTCCGCGTCACGGGTCCAATATCCCGACGCACCCCCTCCATCAGCCCATCACTACACTATACACCCTTTCCCCCCGATCCTCCAGATCCATCTATTTCTGGGGCCTGTTCGCGCGACGGCGGAGCATCCACTTGTGGATGCACAACCAGGTGACGCCAAGCGCGACGACGCCAACGATACAGAACACGACCACGACACCAGCCTCCTTCTTGGCCCAGTTCTCGCGCTTGGAGAGCTGCATGGCGACGTCGCGCGCGTCGAGGGTGTGGATGGTAGGCATCTTTGCGGGATTGACGATGAGGCGCGATGCGGATGTAGGATTTCTAAGGTGGGATGTTAGTTCTGAGCGAAGAAGCCGTGGGTAAGCTCCAGATCGAATCGTATGTAATGGTGACGACGACGGATGAACGACGCGACGGGATGACGGGATGACGGGGTGACGGGGAGTAAACAGGAGCGTGTTGTTGATGCATAGAGCGCTGGCTCTAGGCTCGTAGGCTGTCTGGGGAGCTTATGAAGCACGAGCGTCGCGGGTTGTGGGGGAGGTGGTCGTGGGGATAACTCGGCAGTTCGTGATGCGATGTTTGGCGTGGACAAGGTTGGGTTCATCGGGCTTGGCGATGCAATCGACTGATGCGGATGGAGAAGCAGACAGAGAAGAAGGGGATACTCACAGGCTGATATGTACGGCGGTGTTTATCAACAACAGCTATCAACTGTTGATGAGGTGCAGGAGTTGATTATGAGGTTGTTGTTGGTGATGGAGATGCGGGCTGTTTGGGTGGTGAATTGAGGACTGAGGTCTTTTCCTTGGAATGGGGAGAGGAGAAGAGAGAGCTAAGCTGCAAACTGCATAATCACGGTGCTCGGCCGTCCATAATGGGTGGATGGAATGCCGTGTACATGGGTACGTGGGTTTAAAGTGGAGCTTGGGGCAACTCCCGCGGACGGGCAGTGGGTGGACACTGACAGCTGTCTGGCTCACATGAGGTGTGATTGGTCAAACTGGCTAGGTTTAGACCCGCTGTTAAGCTTTCTTCTTTCCATGATTGGATGTTAGCTTGTATTAAAGTGGGGTTGCCCCACTGTAGCAACAAGAGTGACGAAATGGATTTCCAGTCAATGTAACTCGAATTGTCGCTTAAGAGCTCTACAGCGACTTGGCGTTTAGCCTCTAGTGTCCGATTAGATAGAGGCTATATAAGCTGTTAGATATAAGATTTGAAGTTAGTTAGAGTAGTGGATCACATGGAAACGACCGACAACTCCACCTGCTCCATATCCTAAGTTATGGCAAAACTGTAAATAGCTACCTTGAGCTTGTTAGAGTACCTTCCCGCGCTGGGAGTCATCGGCCTATTCTAGGACTAGCGTCCATCACGGACGACGTGGGACGGGACAAAAATGAGCAAAAAAACATGACTTCCCATTGTAATGCACCAAAGGCAGTAGTACGTCGTCATCGAAATCATGAATTGGGATAGCATCTGCTTCAATGGAAGCGCTTTTATAGCGGGTCTGTTTCTCCTCGAGTTCGGTGCCGATCGTTTCATCGACCACACAGCAATAGTCGCTACCCGGCTCGGCGTCTCACAGACCTTGATAGCCTTGCTCACAGCAGGGGCGGAATGGGAAGAGGTTTGACCTCTTACCACCCTTTGGGCTGGCCTTGGTTAACTGGTATAGCTTGTCGTCGTTGTGGCTTCTGTCCTCCAAAAGCGCTCATCGCTCGCAATTGGCAATGTCGTCGGATCGTCCATCTCAAATATCCTGGGCGCGTTCTCCTTAGGCCTCCTATTCTACCCGGGCCGAATGGTTTTTGACCGAAGCGCCAAGTTGTATGCAGCTATACTATTTCTAATCACCACAGTCTTTACCGTTGTAGCTCTAACGACGGGCCTCAACAAGGTCGTGGGAGGCCTTTTCATCGTAGCGTTTGCTGTGTATTTGGTGTCAATCGGCTACGGTATTTACAGAGGCGTGTTAGATGCCCCAGAGCGCCTGGATAGCGACAGCGACAGCGACAGTGATGACGATGAAGGCGGCAATGTCAGCGACTCAGACGCACAGCGTCTACCTGCTGAAACATCGCCCCTTCTCGCCAACGGAGCCCAGGGGAATCGTTCCACACACAAGCACAGTCTTCTCTATCACTTTGTCCAACTCGTCCTCGGCTTTCTAGCACTGTCCCTATCGGGCTATGTTCTTTCCCACACCGCCGCCTCGATCGCTGACGAGTTCGGATTGTCCAACACAGTCGTCGGCGTCACTGTTTTGTCATTCGCCACCACATTGCCTGAAAAGTTCGTGGCTGTTATCGGTGGAGCGCGCGGGCATGGCGGTATCGTTGCCGCGAGTACGGCGGGAAGCAATATCTTCCTTCTCACTCTGTGTCTTGGGGTGACGTTGGTGGCCGGGGATCAGGTGGAGCTCGCGGACTCGGTGGTGCCGTTCGAACTGCTAGTTACTTGGGCTTCGTCGGCGCTGTTTTGTTTGCTTGTGTTTACAGGATCAGAGCGCTGGGTTGGTGGTTTGCTGTTGGCGTTGTATGTTGTGTTTATCGTGTTGGAGTTTACGGTGTATAGGAGATGAACTACGGGGAATTTGGTGATAATACCTAATTGCGCTCATATGATGACATGTAGGAATCAAGCCAATTTAGCTTCATAGAGGAAGTTAGTTTAAACTGTATAAAAATCTATATCCTTTACATGACACTATATACTAATGAAACAACAAATCCAACGCACCCTACTCATCTTTTTCTTGATTTGCATATTTCAGATAGGACTGCCTAAGACATCTTCTAGGATGCGGACGATCATAGTAGAACGGAGAAGAAGCACGAGTTAAACTGCCCCTCTACAAACAACCGCACAAACACAGCATTCCACGTCATCACCAACCCTTCCATCTGCTTCTCTGATGGAGCTTGAGAACTGCAGAGTATAGTATTTGCCTACAGGCCCGTCCAGATACTGCCATATCTCCTCTTCCCCGCTAAACAAGCACCGTATCCGAGTCTGGTTGCACGAAAGATGGGATGAATTCAATTTTCGCCGATCACCCCAACCATTCGCACGACCGCAAGGCCGCTCAGCCGATGCACGTACCAAGACAAGCATATATAACTTCCAGCAATCAGAGGATGAGCCAACAGAAATATTAAGCACTAAAAGAAGTTTCCTTCCCCGGACGAAGTGCAAGCTGTGCCGCTAGTGACACTGTAATAGAGTATCGGAACAGCTCTGACCGAGAACTACACAGATATAGTTTGTGGGGTAAAGGGCGGGGAAGGGGTACCCCCGCACGGGCAGTGAACGGGCCGCTGTCTCTCCTGTGTGTGCTCGGTATATGAAATTGCGACGGCGGTAGTTTCCCATCAATATGAAACTCTATTATGCCATCCCGTTCACCCGACGGCCATCGTCATGTCAACTAGATTACACAGGAAATCTTTCAAGGACGTCCATCGCTACAATGCCATGTTAATTCGTCACTACCTAATATCCAGTTTATGTAGAAAACTATATAAAGGTAGGTTGGGAATGCGATTTATTGGCTTTGAACAGTAAGATATTTCACTTCTTTCACATAATATTTCTGCTCCAAAATGAAGGCCTCTTTCGCACTCTCATCCTTGGCGGTTTTCGCCAGCTCTCTGGTGTCTGCAGCACCGCACCATCCTTGCCGCGCCGACAAGCCGGCAGCATTCTTCTTAGCTGGCGATTCTACCACAGCTGTTAATGGAGGTATGCATAAACATCTATTCTCGATGCTCTACAGCTCTAACGTATCATAGGATGGGGTGATGGCTTCCTTACGACGCTCCAGAACGGCGCCATTGGCACCAACTTCGGCGACAGTGGCGCGACAACCGCATCCTTTGTTGCAGAAGGATACTGGGCAAAGGTCATCGCCGCAGTGAACGCAAACAAGACATCGTACACGCCTTATGTCACAATCCAGGTAATAAACCCACGCCCTCACATGCCCTCAAAGCACAGCACTTACGATAGTATAGTTCGGCCATAATGACCAGAAATCCACCTCTGGCATCTCAGTGGCCCAGTTCATCACCAACATGGAGAACTTCGGCAAAGCCGTCCAGGCCGCAGGCGGCATTCCCGTGCGTCCCCACACCTCCTCCCCTTCGTGATCCTAAAATTAACCCCTTTACCAGGTCATCACGACCTCCCTAACCCGACGCACATTCGACTCCAATGGTGTGATTGAGAACCTGGCCGAGCACTCTGCGGCCGCCATCACGGCCGCGGGCAACATCGGCGCCGTGTACATCGACCTCAACAAGGCGAGCACGGCGTACGTCAACGCCATTGGCAAGGCCAACGCTGCGCTGTACAACCTCAGCGAGAAGGACTACACTCACTTGAACACGGCGGGTGAGGTGGTATTTGGTAACTTGGTGAGTGTACTACTTAACGGACTGGATAAGGCGGACATCACAGCGGGGACTGTGCCTGATGCCGACATCGAGGCCGCGATTGCGGCGGGTGAGTTTATCTTGCCATAGGGGTTAAGTGCTGATGAGGTGGTCGGTTTGTGATGGAAGGGGGACGGAGGATGGGTGATAGAGGATGGGTGACCGAGGAAGGGCGAAGGAGGACGGGTCACAGAGGACACCGTTCGTATATACATGTGCTATATTAAACGTCCATGATATAAACCACCAATAAGCCACTGATGTAAGCATCTTCATATCTATAAAATATAACAACTGACTCTATCGTAAGGGTATTTCCGGTCTGTGAAGACACCATATAAGAAGCTTCTACTTCTACACCAACAAAGGAACGCCGAGTGCGGCAGCCAACGCAGCTACAGTGCCATCCGGAACCGCTCTCACCCCCGTGCCCTCTTCATACGGCACCGTGTTCTCTCCCCGCTCGGACGCAACATAACACCCCGTCTTGTTCGCCTCTGGCGTCGCGAAAATGCTGAAACTACGCACGCTATACGGCAGCTCCGAACAATCACCTATGTAGGTATCGCAACTCCACTGGTGCCACGCGTGGCTGGCGTCTGATGCACAGTTTGCGCCCTCGAACGTCCGGAACGTCATTACGTTGGTGTCGGGCTTGGTACCTTCTTTGCCCGGCGCAACGCCTGTCTGGAAACCGACGCGCGAGTAGCTGGCTGTCGCATTGTACTTGCTATGGCCCCGGAGTTGGAAGTCGCACGTCGAGTTGCTAGAATAACACTCGTGAAGTGGGGTCTTGCCGGAGGCGGCGAATAGGTCGGCGATGTTGTCTGTAAGGGTGTTAGCTATACAGGCCTCATAGGGTGGGCTTTAATTCTTCGGGAGCTGCTTACAACAGGTGGTGTTGGAGGAAAACCCGTTTAAGACTGTTATGTCTAGGCCCCCATTCACGAAATAGCCATTGTTGCTTGGATGGCAAGGTGTAATACCTGTCGTCTGTTCTGGCGTGGTAATAACCACCCTCCAAACGGGGCTGCTGTCTTTGACACTGCTTAAGTGAGAAAGTTGGCCGTGCGAATATGTAGATGGGGACCCTGGGGAGAGGCTAGAGTCTTACAGCTGGGCATATGAGGCACGGGAGAACAGCATAATAGCTGCCTCTATAAGTTTAAAAGAAAGCATGGTGATGGTTGTTTCCGTAGAACATTGAGGACGAGAGATTCTACAGATAAGATTAAGGCCAAGGATCGATCTAGCGGATGTATTCGTATTTATCGTATTTATCAAAGTTTAGCTATGGAATTACCCCTGTTGATACCCCTGTTGAAACCCCTGTTGCCAAGGGCCGCGCCGTTGGGGCGGCATCGGCGGCACCTACGTAGGCCAAGCCAACACCGCATTGAATTTGCTGCGCCGACATGCATATCTGGTTTTTGGCAATGCTAACGACGCTCTGTGTGGAAGTAGATCATTCCGCAGCATTATCGTAAATAGACAAAGATAAATTGTGTCCATCACATTGCAACCCGAGACCTAATTTATACCTATAACGCCAGTGGGTTGATCTCTGCTAAATACGCTTCTGACATGTTCATCTTTCGGGAAGAGATAGACCTTAATATGAGCCCACGTGAGAGTTTACAGCCATCAGTTCACAAACCGGGTCTCAGGCTTTTGGAACTCGTTGTCAAAGCTCGGTGATTCCGGCGCTGTTGGTCTTGGCTGAATAATTGTGAATGGATCGGTATTTCTGGAAGTGGGAACTTACGCAAAATCCTACACTGATCAACCGTTTTAAGTCCAAAAACTTATGATCGACAACAGCCCTAGCATGCGCGCGCGAATCCTTCGTGGCTGTTGGAAATCCTTCGGTATCACGCGACGGCGACTAGCAGATGTTAATGGCCTCGTTTTCGCGCCTAGCGTGTTGAACGAGGGATTCTAAATAAAACTCCAACTCCATATCAGAATAACGCGCCGATCTGCACTCAACTCTCTAGCGGCCAACGATCGACGGCAAGGCTGAGTAACTATCTCTAAGCAATATGTCATTAGCTGACTTGATAAGGTTCGAATTGGCACTGTTGGTTTTCATTCGAGAATATGCCCCAAATCGGATATCAAGACGGTGGAAAGACACGGTAACCTTCCTATTTGAAAGAATCAACAAAATATGCATACGAGGCAGTGGGGGCTACTCTGTAACATAGAGCTATACTCTCATGATGGATAGGGATCGGCGAGGTTGGTGAGGATAACGGAGTTGGTGAAGACGGCCATGACAATGATGTGAAGAGATGAAGTTGTATAGAGTATAAAACCCCTTGGTTTATCTGTATAAATTCATTTTAAAGAATTGTTCGACAGAACATTCTCATCTCATCATTAGCTAATACCAGAGACCCTAACGACAATGGCTCTCAGAAAACTCGGAGGCTTCATTATATGTAAAGTATAGCTTTGGGGCTGAGAGTTGATTGACACCAGATCCGCATGGGCTAACTGTGAATGCTTCTTAGTGCCTAGCCATGTTGACGAGTGGTATAGAGTTTACGAGAGGTTGTCCCACCGCCGACACTTCAACTAATAAAGCAACAATCTCAGTTTTTTATCATATAAGAGTCAGTGCCATCGGCCAAAACATAGACTTGCCCACTACCCGCCCGAGCTGGTCATGCTTTTACTATATAGTACTCATGCCGCTTGAAAGTCTACATGCGGACTATGGACAACATCCGTGTTTACAGCTATTATAAAACTACAGACGCTCAGTTACTGAGGGCTACAACCAATAAGCCAGAGACCCACGAAGAGAGCTAAAGAGATAACTCCTATGATCGTGAATCGCAGTATCGTTCCTCAGCTAAAGCAACCCCTTTATAGTAACCATGATAAATATACAGACGCTCAGTCACTCACAGTTGCAACCAATAGGACATTGACTCACAAACAGAGCCAAAATGATAGATCCTATCAACTTAAATTGCTCGTATCATCACTCAGCTTAAACAGTCTCTCTTCAGAGTTCCAGGAGGTACGAGTAGCTCACGCTATACTGTACTCCAAAAGTCAAATAACACAGAGAGCATAGTGAGAATTAAGAACATGCACAGACTAGTTGGTGCTCAGCACACTACACTAAACCTAATTCCTGGCAGCAAACTTACTAACAAGGCCCGTCTCCTCGTCCCTCTCCACACCTACAGAGCTGTAGACCCCGTCGAACACAGACAACGCTTGAAGTCCCTTCAAAACCTTCCCATAGTCCCCAAAGAACGCATGAGCCCGTATGTCGTCATTGCCATCTTCAGCAGTGCCAGTGATACCATGTCCAAGTGTCACAGCAAGCGTCCCGCCAACTTCAACTGCGTGCGCCTCGGCATCCGCATCCTGCTCCAGGAGAAGCGAGTAGATAGTTCCGGTGTACTCTATTGTCGAGTCCGCATTGTGACTTGGGAACACCCATTTCTCGTCCAGAAAAACCGGGTGCCAGGCCGTGATAACTAGGTCGCCAATTGTGCACATCACCTCATCCTCGACAGCCGTTCCCAAGATACCCACGAGCTTGCGCGCGCCCTTCGGTGTCCAGAGCGCCATATCCTTCTTCAGAGCCTTGACTTCCACCTTGGTGCCATCCGCGAGAGTCACTTTGCACCCAGCCGCGAAACAGGGGTTGCTGCTTTTATTGTAAGAGCGCATATCCATCGTGACCTTCCTTGAGCGTCCCGTTGTCACATCCCTCACCGTTACGACCGGCGTGGGTGCGGGCAGCGTGTCGAACAGAAGACTGAGCTCCTTGGTCGCCTCCTGGAACAGCGGCGAGTCCTTGCCGTAACTCTGCGGCCCGGGGTCCTTGAAGGAGTTGCGCACCTGCTTGAAGTGGGCATTGTACATCGACAGCAGGTAGTGGAAGCCCCAGCCGCCGAAATAGGTCGTGTTGAGAGCGAGCATCATCTGTCCCTCGAGGTCCTCGAGGAGCCCCATGTTGGCATCGTCGTCGAGAACCATGGCGCGAATGGCGACTATTAGATTCTGTAGCTGGCATCGCTTCGCTTCAACGTCGCGGAAGTTGGTCTTGGTGCGCTCGTGGGTCTTGGAAATCGGTGCGAGAGAGCTGATGAATTCGCATACTGTAGCGCGGTTACGGTGGAAGTCGATTACTTCGGGTTGCATACTTGGGCTGTCCAAAACGCTACAGGATGCGAGGCAGTTGCCAGAGGTCGCGTTTAGGGGTCTGCATTGGAGCTCGGCCTTGATAAGGGGCTTCTCGTCCTTCTGCTCGAATGGTTCATACTTGAGGAAGATGTCGCGGGATTGTCCATACTGCAAGCCCCCAAGAGGTATGATTAACTTGCCCTTGGGTGACTGAGCTTGGTCCTTCGGGATTTCTTTTCTGATGTAGTCACCCATGGTCTCGGCCAGTTGAAGGCCTTGGGAAGCCTCAATTGTCAAGGTTGCCGACATTGCGAATGTCGATTGGAGATTGGCAATCGCATGAATAAACACAGTAGCCTATAACCTGTCAGATACGTCATAAAAAGAGGTTGTGAGACTTACAAGCATGCTTGGATCGGAGATGTATGCAAAATTGCCGCTCCCAACTTCTGCAATGGATTGGAGAAGGGAGGAGCCAATCTGGCTGCCGAAACCAAACGTGTGGATTGGCGCTGGGAGGTCGTACATACGTAGCTGCGTAACATATCCGTATGGCGGAAATCTGATTGAATTAGCTGGGTTCATACGTATGTTGATCTGGAGTCTTACCCGACGTTCGGCGCACCATCAGTCAACAGCATAAGCGCAGGCACACTCCCTGGCCGCGGTTCATCGTCAAACAGACTTCTCCCCTGAAGAATACCCTGCCAGATATTCGTCAAGCCATCAGCGTGAATATTTTTGATGTTGTTCCAGGCTGCAGCCTTGTTCGATTTGGTCATCGGCTTCAGACGCTGGACAATCCTGATTTCGTCGGAGAACGTGACGATCCCGAGGCGGTCGTTGTCATCCAAGGTCTCGACAATAGCCCTCGCGGCGTGCTTGGTCAGGTCCAGAACTGTAAGGCCATTCACCTCGGTCTCTCCCGCGGCTTTTTCTGGCGATGGTGCCTTCGTGGCCATGGAGCCCGAAACGTCAATGACCAGCACAACGTCACATGGCGTCCGGCTCTTGCCCTTCGGAGGATGAACAGAAACGATCACTCCCTCCATCTCTGGAAGCGGATGTAGGGTCACAGAAACGCTATCGTCCGTTTCATCTTCAAGGGGATCCTTTTCGCGCTCCCTGAATGGAAGTGTGGTTTGTTCAGCATCATCGCACAGGGTCTTCTCGTCGGCGTCAGGGTCGGCTTTGCAGAAAAGGGCTCTCTATGTGGCAAGTTAGTCATTTATCTCTGTATGACGGATTCATTATTTACCATGGTTGCGAGTGTGAAATGTGAGAAGTTGGAAACGGATATATCAAAAGGTAGACAGACAGTTCGTATTAATATTTAGATTTTAATACAAAGATCCCAAGTTTGACTTGAAATTAAGACAAGATGAAAGAAAAGATGTATACTCAAAGAAAGGCGATACGATACTTCAGAATGAGTAAGAACATGCGACCCGTTGTTTCGTTCAGTAGGCAGCCTCCAAGGCAGCATCTTCACCGGATGACTGCGCCACGGATGGGGAAAGGCTTGTGCACCTCTCTAACGAACTCACCAACGAGCTGAGGACTATTACGCCACGTACCGTACTGCCTTCCCCTTTTCTCCGCTACAGGCTGACTTTGAAGTCTAAGCCATAGCAACTGTAAGCCATCGCAACTCTAAGCCATCGCAACTCACACACTAACTATAACTTGACAGCTCTCTGTCGAATAGCTTCGTCGTGCATAAGCGGGGTGAGTTGGCGAGAGCTTGGCAATAGCTTGCTCCAACAGCTCAGCTTACGACCACGTGACACTTATTTAATTGTGCTACATTGCTCACCTTCACATAACTGAAAGGAGTTAGAGTAGATTCGAACAGGTTGTATTAGACCTTGCATAATCGCGGAGTTTAAAATGACCGTCCTAGTCACCTGACTTCGCTGTATCGGCGTTAAGGCGGCCAGTTTGGAGGGAAGCGATGATGGAATCTTCGGCCCTAATGATCACATCTCTACTCCGTCTGTATGGGACGCGGCACAACATAAACTATGTCTAAGGGCGTTAGAGGCAGCTAGGATCAAAGGCGAGGAGGCGAGGGGAGAGCGGGATATCGCGGGGTTGAGTGAGTCGGCGGTGTAATAGCTGAGTCATCTCCGCCGCATCCGAGCCCTGAGTGGGAATTTCGAGGGGCGTTATTGATGACATACACATAGAAACCTAGCCATAGAAATCTAGTCACACCGTGTATATTTTCTATATACTGCTGTATAACATACTATACTATATACTACAGACTGCGGGCAATTAGTAAATAGGCAGAAAACCGTCGTCCTATGGTGCTACGACATGTTCGTTCCTATGGCATATAAAGAGTACAACACAGGCACTCTATCCTATCGCGGAACTCGGTGTTTATCGTGGTACGTATTTGCCCCTTCGTTTCAGCGCTAGTACAATCACCTCATCAGAACTTTAACTTATCACATGGAATCCCTGGAATTTTACTTAGAATAGTAAGATTTACCAGGCAGCCTGCTTATTTCTTTTGCCAATTGCTAACCTGAATTGTTATTCTATTTATCTAATTATATATTACACGGAGAGCATAGACGCCGAGCCCCCGGGTGGTGTGGGTGTGTTGTATGTGTGTACCCACGGCAGCGCAGATAGCCGGCCGATTAGAGTAACTGCAAATCACCTGGAAGACCCTTTCCACCTTTTTCCAACCTTCTTACTTTGGGTCGCCAACCCCGTTAGCCCTCCTCTAACTCCCCCCGCCAAACTAGAATATGCCTAGCTGCTGTCGATTTTGATGTACGAGAGTACTAGACTCCTAAGACCCTTGCTCTGCCTTTCCGCCCCTCATACTTAATTAACGTGGCATGGCTCTTGACACCCGCAAAACTCCACTCGCTTCTTGTTGCCCTCCCATAGCCTCGCCAGCCACTGTCAATCTCTAAACTATATCTTGGATATCTACGCATACCCTCATATACATCCGGACCTACCCTGCTGCGTTGGAGAACCGCTCAGGATGACCTCCAGCTGGCCCGCTGCACCTGAATTTTCTTTAAGCTGAGACCCTCGGTGGAATCCTTATCCGCGGTTTCGCACGGCCTGCCCTTGACGACTTTGAGAGTGTGAGTCTACAGCATTTGTTAAATAGGGAGCGAAAGCCCGAAATAAATAATACTGGAAACTGACCAATATGCCTGGATAGCCTCGCCGATTGATATCTATTTGATCCCGAAATTACATCGCGGATTCCTCTCGACAACCCGTTCCGAATTCCCCGAGGGTTTGCGCGAGACCTTGATATCCCACGACATAGTCATAACGAAGATAGGCAGGAAGCCTCCTTCGAACTTGGAGTTGACATCCACAACTCCCTCAAACCACATACATACTTCTGTCGGAATGGGCGTGGAACGCCCTCCGATCCAGAATAGCGAGGTCTATGTCCTCAATGGCCGGGCACGACCGGCGCCTCCCTCTCCTCCTACGCCCTGCGAGACAAGGGCAATCTCTCCAGTACCAGATAAGCTCATGACCATCGCCCCTCCGGAGGTAACTGGTAGTTCTCCGGTTCTCGAAGCACGCCTCGCCACCGCGGTGCACGTTCTAAAAACTGAGGCAAAGGCCCTGTCATATCTCGCGCGCCTATACCAAACAGACTCAATCGCAAGGCAGGGGTTCAATGAGACGGTGGAGCTAATACGGAGGGCTATGGAGAATAGAGGGAAGCTGGTAATCGTGGGAGTAGGCAAGAGCGGACATATCGCCAACAAGCTCGTGGCAACGATGAACAGTCTCTCCATACGCGCCACATTCCTCCACCCCACCGAAGCACTTCACGGCGACCTCGGCCAAATAGACACCAACGACATCATCCTCTTCATCACTTTCTCGGGAAGAACCCCTGAACTCCTCTCCCTCATCCCCCACCTCAACCCCGAAAACGCCCTAATCGTCCTCACCGCACACACCCACCCCTCAACCTGCCCCCTAATAGACAAGCGCCCCTCCGCCATCCTCCTCCCCGCCCCCATCCCTGAATCCGAAACCACCTCCTTCGGCATCTCCGCCCCCACAACCTCCACAACCATCGCTCTTGCCCTTGGCGACGCCCTCACCCTCGCCATCTCCCACGAACTCCACGGCACCGCCGCCCCCTCCGTCTTCGCCACAAACCACCCCGGCGGAGCCCTCGGCGCCTCATCCCCTCCTCCTGCCGCTAAAACCAAACTCTCCGAAATCGCTGTGCCGCTCGCTGATATCCCATTTGTTGGTGGCGGTTGGGGTACCGCCCTCGCTACCCATGTCATCATCGCGGGATACCAGTCACAGTCGGGGTGGGTGCGGTACTGCGAGAATAGCGTAGCGCCGCCGCGGCGGATCAGGCGCCTCCAGCCGGAGGATATGGATAAGCTGGCTACGAAGGTGCGGGGGCTGGTGGTGACGACGCCGGAGTGGATCGTGGTGCGAGAAGATATCTCGGTGAGGGAGGCGATTTCATTTTTGGAGGCTGCGAAGAAGGAGTCTGCAAGGGGGGAGGCGACGTATGATGATGATGCGGTGATCGCGACGGTGGTGGAGGGTAAGGTGACGGGAGTGGTGGAGATTGCCACATTAATGGCTGAGAAGGCGTAGGTGCTATTTTAGATGGCGGGTGGACTTGGTCCTTGGTCTGAGGACATGTCTTCTGGTTTATTTTTTTGTAGAGCGTGCTATTATGCTTGGCTCATTGAGCCGTGGGTCCGCGCTGATGCGTATATGAGTGGCCTTTTGGAGAAGCGGCATTAGCCCAGACAAAAATATGTTTTGGAGCAGGCATTTTGAAAGAATTTACCCAGCTCATCCTGATAGGAGGGTTTTTGGGAGTGGTTGTCGTCGCCTCAGTTTAGTGGCTGGCGCCCGCATGGATAGAAATGATTGGTGGTGGGATATCTGCTTTTTGGGTTTATATATATATACATAGCTACGATGTGACGAATTTGGGAGATGCGTCTCCCCCCTCTGCTTCGGTTTTTTTAATGGGTTCTAGGTCTCATTGTGTGGGAGTATTTTGTGATTTACTCACGCGAAGTTTAATTTTCTATTTATATCCATTTTGTGACTGTTTATTTCTCAAACAGCAGTTCTCAAGTTATCTCACAAGCATGGGTTAAAATAAAACGCCTAGAGCGCTTTTATTTCTGAAAGAAGGGTTATATTTCACTGTATCTCTTTCACACACGTCTCCTATTGTCTTAAATCTCATATTCATCATCTGGCCTTCATGGAATACCCAGGCACTAGCTTCCCCCCTAAAGTCCTTGATGCGATGACTGGTAACAAGAAGCAGAGTACAAACCATGCCTATTTCTCTATTGGTTTGCAAGAGTAGGGTGAGCTTGGCGATGGCTATTAATAATTGTTAGTAGCACACGTAAGAGATCAAATCTCGCGTTCTTACATTCTGCACGCCAACATCACAGCACGACGCCACTTGCCCCAGGATCCTGCAGTAGTCTTTCATATAGGACTCAGTAATGATGAACGCTGGCAGTCTGGCTAGTGTTCATGTGAGTTTGGTTCTGTTTAAAGAGGCATTTTGGAAATAACTTACTCGCCTCGAAGCAAGGACCTTCAGTGGGGCAGCAAGTTGGGTCCCGATATCTAGAATTGCCGCAAGCTTCTTTTTCGTCGCCAAATGCTGGGGCAGCAAGTACGACGATAGCGAGGAGTGAGGTGAATTGAGTTCTCATGGTTGCAGGATTGGAGTTGCTTAAGTTTGAACAGGAGAATGCCAGCAGCGATGATTTATTAAGTGAAACGGAGGTTCCCTGCGCCCTTTATACAAACACAGCGTCTGGTAAATCTCAGCTGAAACATAACTGGTCCGATAGCTAACCCTTGAGACCAAGGCTGACTGTCACGGCCATAGGCACTGGTGCTAGTCCAGCTTGCGCACCGTGACAAGTGATATCGGAGCAAAGTCTTACGGGTCACTCGGAGGAAAGTAGCCATTAAGACGTGGAAAGCGAGCAATGAAGCAGCTGAACAGAACAAAGAGGGAAATGTCTGAGATGTTCGTACTAGCAATCTTCGCTGTATTGTGTAACCGCAGTATTCTCACCAGTTTTAGCGTTAGTCCGAGCTGAGCTGAAGAGAGTTAAGACAACAAGAAATGTATAATTTTATGCTATGTATTTGTTTTCCATTTCGGGGCGGATTAAGCCTCTCCCTTGGCGTCTATCATGTAAGCTCTTAATGCTGCAGTTTATAATATCATGCACAGCATAAACTGCGCCTATTATGCGACCGGTTTGCAGTCCATGGGGTTTTTGTCCTATTGATGATTGTTAGGAGCAATACACGACAGACTAAAGCATGCGTGCGTTTTTACCTTAAGCTGCTGACGACAGCATGACCCTACCAAATCCATGCTACCGCAATAACTCTTGAGACGAGCGTCGTCAAATGGGAAATGTGGCATCAGACCTAAGGAGGGCAACAATGCTAATCCGTATAGATGCCCAATCCATCACAGGGTTGTCGGTCATCATCATTTTCATCGAGAGTAGTTGGGATGGCGAGGGTGAGGCCAAAGACAGCGAATAGGAAAAAAAATCGAGGTTCTCATGTTTGCGGTTTGTTGGAATCTGCAAAATAACCCAGATTGTCAAATAAAAGTATGCAGTGGTGTTTGTTACACCAGCGGTTAGGAGGGTGTTCTCGAGCTCTTTATAATTCTCGGATTACCGGGCTTAATCTTAGCCAAAAAAACTAACCTCGGGGGTTACTGAGGATCCCAGATCGAATAAGCTACCCATTATAGCAATAACTATGGATCAGTTGCCCGAGTGACGGTCATTAAGACAAGCCCGGAGAGAAATTGAAATGGTTCACAAAAGCAAAAAAGGTAATTGTTACGGCTATGACGCGATATGATTGGTCGAGGGATTTGAGGTGCTAGAACAGGAAGTCTAGTATCGGACTCCAAGCAACGCCAACCCATTTTAGGATCAGGGGCTGAGCAAGCTGAGGGATTCCAGGAACCGAGTGGTTCCTAGAACCCCAGGGCGCAGGAGCAAGGGAGGGTGTGGGAGTGCCGGGGTTCTTAGAACACTAGGTTCTAAGAACTAGTCGCATCCTACGACCTCACGTGATGGACCACGCAGGACCACGGTAGTCTAGTACAGTAGGACCATGATGGGCCATGATGGTCCTTCATGGCATCAGGCACGACGCCACTATATAAGTAGATAGTCAGTTCTTAGATAGGAGCTTTGTGCTCAACTTAATATAGTATTTGTTATATACTATAACGTGTTTTACGAAAGCCTTTGTGTCTGATCCCCTGCCTCCTCTATTAAGTAAACCAACGCAACGAAACCTCTGTGAGTCTTATAGTTTAAGACCTAGCGTTACACTTTGAGCACCACTTCTACGAGGTACCGGCTCATACACAAAGCAACATGTCTATTGTCAGTTCGAAGGGAAAAGCCCCTACTACGCCAACTTCATCTTAGAGGTCTAAGCCTAAGAATGAGGAGATGCCTAACGCACCAGCCGTCAACGAACTTAGGGAAACTCTACGCGTTAAGCTGCCTGACACTTATTCCGGCAACCGCAAGGACCTTGAAGTATTCTTGTTACAGGTCGAACTATACTAATACTTCAACGATGACAAGTTTCCTACTGCGGAGAGCTATGCTCTATAGACTACGTCTTACCTTAGGGGGGAAGCCCTTCGATGGGTTGAACCCTTCCTTAAGGACTACTTCCTGTATGAGAATACCTGCGGAAGTATGGTCGCAACCTAGTCTATGTTTGGTAGCTGGAAAGGATTCCGAAAGGAAATCCGTCGCATGTTTAGTGACATTGATGAGGTCAAAACTGCTGAGGACCACCTGCTCCGACTGAAGCAGACTGGCAGTACCCTCACGTACGCTACGGAATTCCAGAGATACGGCAATTAAACCAAATGGGACACTAACGCGCTCCTCAGCCACTATTGCTGTGGACTAAAGAATCACGTTCGTATAGAACTCGCCCGAATGGAAAATCAACCAACAGATATGGTTTCGCTAATCGAACATACAATCCAAATCAACAATCAGCTGTATGAATTCTAGAAAGAAAAGCGAACCTATGATAGTCTAAAGAAATATAACAGGTATTAGAAGAACGAAGGCAGAAGACAGGACTAACACCTGCGAGACAACCGTTGGTCGGACCCTATGGAACTTGATGCCACGTTCAAACCTAGACAACCCTGTGACCTGAAGAAAGACAGACAGTTTAAGGAAAGACTCTGTTTTAACTGCAACAAACCCGGCCACATAGCTAGAGACTGCAGACAACCTAAGAAAGGGAACGGTAGACGCAAGTCTGGCAAACAGCTTAACGCCACCTGGCAGGGACAACTAAACGCCACATTCCGAGGCTAGCAAGACTGGGGAATAAATGGCGACAGCACCCTAGAAGAAGAAAGCTCTGAGGAGGAATCTGAGGCTGAGTCCCTCACGACCTCCGAGCAGGAAACGTACGATGAACTAGCGCCAAAGGAGTCCATGAACTTGCAATGCGAAGAAATCGTGAAGGACATGGCTAAGTTCGCGCACGTTAAGATCAAGAAGGCCTGCGAAGAACCAGACGGCGCTACGCTAGACGCTGAAAGGAAGGTTTCTATGATCAAAAGCATCTACAAAAGTTCACTCCACAAGGTCCCGCGACAGGTCCTAGCAAAGGATTAAGGAGATGACCTATGGGGATACTACAATCAAATCAACGAGACCCAGAGGCTACGAGGCACGTCCGTGGCCGTTGAAAGACTCGAGAAACAACAAGCGGAATGGCTCCGAGAAAAGGTTGAATATATGCCAAAACTTAAGAGCATTGACAAGGTCGAGAAATATTACCAGAATCGCAAACAAGATCTTAGTAATTATCAACAGAGAACGTGGGAAACCCTCTAAGAAGGAGAGGTTAAACCGGCTACACGTTTAGAACGCTGAGCTATGGAACAGCTTAACACCTTCGTGACGCCACCGAAGGAAGACCACCCGTGGGACAAGGGTCTAAGGGAACTAACCATGACGGATGCGACAGAGACTGATCATCCCTGGCACTCATACGTCTACTGGGAGTATTGCAGCGAAGACGATTGCGAGCTCCACTAGAGAAAGAAACACCAGTATTAG
This sequence comes from Pseudogymnoascus sp. 05NY08, assembly GCA_001662605.1. NCBI lineage: Eukaryota > Fungi > Ascomycota > Leotiomycetes > Thelebolales > Thelebolaceae > Pseudogymnoascus > Pseudogymnoascus sp. 05NY08. Next base: position 31,516 of record KV458779.1, on the reverse strand, counting down.
TTGTTTCCCCGGTCTTTGCCAAGAATACACTTTCAAGATGCCGGGCAAGTCTATGCCCTTAGGCGAAGCTAGTCTGAAGGGGAACTACCCCTTAAGACGGAACAGGTATTCGAAACCTACCTACACCTGCTAGCGAAAGCAGAGGAAAGGGGGAGACCCCAAGGACCACCGTTGGAAGCAGATGGATTCTACCCTTCCTCAGACGAGTCAAAAAACTAGGAGTCCTCGACGGTAGGCCACTGGCGAGCAACAAGAAGAGGCCTAGTACGAACCAGCTATGCGCCACAACAGGCAGCATGCAGCTATACATAGTCGCTAGGATACAAAAGCGACACCTCTGAGTAATGATTGACTCCAGAGCAACGGGCAACTTTATGACAAAGAAAGTAGCAGATACACAGGGCTTCGGGACGCGACTGAAAGCTAACCCCTACCCCCTTATGGTAGTGGATGGAGAACCCATCTCAACCAACGACGGAATGGTGACCCTCGAGACGGTCCCATTAGAGATGGTCATGCTACAAGGACACAAGGAAACGATCCAATTTGATATCATGCACATGGACAACCATGCGTGCATCCTTAGTGTGCCTTAGCTTAAGGAACACAACCCCTAGATCGACTGGCAGAACGAAGAGGTTGTAATAAGCTAATGCGCGTGCAAACGAACGGGCATGACGCAGCAGGAGGGACCCTCCCAGGGCCGACGCGAGGTGTGTGCGACCTCTACAGAGCCTAATGACCTAGCCTAGGCATCCTCACCAACGAGTATACCAGTGGAGTATAAGGAATATGATCAGCTATTCCAGGAAGGCCCTAAGAACGAGGCGCTTCCTAAGCACCAACCATAGGATCACAAGATACCCTTGGAGAAAGACAAAAGTCCACTGTTTAGACTAATATATCAGCTATTAGAAAAAGAGCTGAAAGTACTCAAGGAGTACATTGATGACAACCTAGCGAAGGGATTCATCAAACCATCCACATCACTAGCAGGAAGTCCAGTGCTTTTTGTGCCAAAGAAAGACGGCTCCCTACAGTTATGTGTAGACTATTAAGCGTTAAATAACATCATGATAAAAGATAGGTACGCCCTACCTTTAATCAACGAACTACATGATAGATTCTAAGGAGCAAAGATCTTCAGTAAGCTAGATCTGCGAGGCGTATACAACCTGATCTGAATTAAGGCTGGGGAAGAGTGGAAAACAGCATTCTGCACCCGCTATGGCTTATTTGAGTATTAAGTCATGCCCTTTGGGCTGACAAATGCACCCGCATCTATGCAACGACTTATAAATGATGCTTTGCACGAGTACCTAGACATTTTCGTCATCGTCTACTTAGACGACGTCTTAGTCTACTCAACGAGCGAACAGGAACATGTCAAACATGTGAAACTCGTCCTGGAGAAAATAGAGAAGTACAACCTACTCCTTAAGCCAGAAAAATGCGAATTCCATAAAAACCAAGTTGAATTCTTAGGTTACATTATCAGAACGCACAGTATCAAAATAGACTAAGCAAAGGTCATAGTAGTGTTAGAATGGCCAACACCAACTACGGTCAAGGAAGTGCAAGCCTTCTTAGGCTTTGCCAACTTCTACTGACAGTTCATTGCAGGATACTCTAAGGTAGCTCAACCACTTACAGAGCTCACTAAGAAGGACCTCACGTTTGAATGGACAACTAAGGCGGAGTCTGCCTTCTAGGAGCTCAAGGCGAAGTTCACGGAGGCACCTATCCTTGCCACATTTGACCCTGCAAAGAAGATCATCCTTAAGACAGACTCTTCTGACTTCGCGATTAGAGCATGTCTGAATTAGCTAGACGAGAACGGGAAGTTCAAACCAATCGCGTACTACTCTAGGAAACTGTCACCTGCGGAACTCAACTACGACATCCACAACAAGGAGCTACTGGCTATTGTCGTTGCCTTTGAGCAGTGGCGAGTATATCTTGAGGGATCCACCTACCCTGTGCAGGTATGGACGGATCACAAGAACCTCATATACTTCACCACAACCAAGGTTCTAAACTGTAGACAAGTCTGCTGGGCAGAGACCCTCGCAACCTACAACTTCACAATAGCCTATCACAAGGGCTCCGAGAACGCAAGAGCAGACGCTCTTAGCAGACGGACCGACTACATCGGCCTGAAGGAGGAAAGACCTAGAGCAATCCTAAAGGAAACAGATGCAGGCATGCAGTACAACGAGCTTCTAGCGACGATCGCCACAGTAGAAGACTCGGAACTGGAGGAAAGACTCAAGAAAGCGTACGCCACAGACAAATGTGCAAAGCGAGTCTTATCTAAGGTCGAAGGCGACTTCGCTATCAACGAACAAGGCCTAATTCGATTTAAGGGGTTAGTGTATATCCCAAGTCAAATGAGACGCCCGCTGGTGCAAGAACAACACTCGTTGCCAGCACATGGCCATCAGGGAGTAACACGAACCTTTGAACGAATTGCCTGACACTACTACTTCCTAGGCTTACAGAAGCAAGTAGAAACAGTGGTAAGAGAGTACGACATTTGCAGCAAGTCAAAATCCAACAGGCACTTGCCTTATGGACAACTCATGTCGACACCGGTACTAAAAGGAGCGTGGAAGTCAATAGCTTTAGACTTCATCATTAAGCTACCACTATCCAAAGACCCGTTAACAGGAATATTATACGATTCTATCCTAGTTATTACAGAAAGACTCACAAAATATGGGAAATTTATACTATACCTTGAAACTAGCGACGCTAAGGCGCTCGCGTATACCTTCATTCGAGTCATATTAGCTGATTATAGGATGCTAGAAGAAATCATCTCAGATAGAGACAAGCTCTTCACTTCGAAATTCTAGAGATCGTTAATGGCGCTGCTAGGGACAAACCACAAGCTGTCTACAGCTTTCCACCCCCAGACAGACGGTCAAACGGAAAGATTGAATCAAACCCTTAAACAATACCTACGAAGTTATGTCAACCACTAGCAGGATAATTAGGTCCAGATTTTACCTATCGCACAGTTCGTATATAACAGCGCGATGGCAGAAGCAACGAAAGTCTCGCCGTTCTTTGCTAATTACGGCTACTAGCCAGAAGCATACAGGCACCTAAGACCGGACAAATCACGAGCAGAACAAGCTTAGATCGTGGTGGAACAACTAAAATCCTTCCACGAACAACTTGCAACGGACATCCAATTCTTAAATGAACGATCCGCTGCATACGCAAACAAGAAGCGTAGTATAGAACCTGCCTTTAAGGAGGGGGATAAAGCATACCTACTTAGAAAACACATCAAAACGAAACGACCAAGTACGAAGTTGGACTTCAAGAAACTGGGACCATTTAAAATATTGGATAAAATCAGCTCAGTTAATTACAGGCTGCAGCTACCTAAGAACTCCAGACTCCACCCAGTGTTTCATGTCTCGTTATTAGAACCAGCAAGAGGGAATACCCCGATTGCAACCAACACTGAACTCCAGCCTGAGAATGAAATTGTCAAGTACGAGGTTGAGGCGATCCTAGACAGAAGGTTAGTAGGACGCCGGGAAGAGTTTTTAATAAAATGGGAAGGCTACGAACCCACGGACAATTCCTGGGAACCCACGAGGAACATTAGCCATGACTTGATTCGGGAGTGGAAACGCCAACACCCCCAGGAAAAACAGCAGTCGGATCAGCAGCGTGTTATGGCTATGACGTGATATGATTGGTCGAGGGATTTGAGGTGCTAGAACAGGAAGTCTAGTATCGGACTCCAAGCAACGCCAACCCATTTTAGGATCAGGGGCTGAGCAAGCTGAGGGATTCCAGGAACCGAGTGGTTCCCAGAACCCTAGGGCGCAGGAGCAAGGGAGGGTGTGGGAGTGCCGGGGTTCTCAGAACACTAGGTTCTAAGAACCAGTCGCATCCCACGACCTCACGTGATGGACCACGCAGGACTACAGTGGTCTAGTACAGTAGGACCATGATAGGCCATGATGGTCCTTCATGGCATCAGGCACGACGCCACTATATAAGTAGATAGTCAGTTCTTAGATAGGAGCTTCGTGCTCAACTCAATATAGTATTTGTTATATACTATAACGTGTTTTACGAAAGCCTTTGTGTCTGATCCCCTGCCTCCTCTGTTAAGTAAACCAACGCAACGAAACCTCTGTGAGTCTTATAGTTTAAGACCCAGCGTTACACAGCGAGGCCGCCCCAGAAGGGTTCAGGGAGCCCCTCGAAGGCATCAGGATCGATAAAAGGAGATTCCAGGAAGGCAGAGGCCTCGGCCAAAGCGGCTGCCCTAGCTTCTTGGCGAGATGACTCCTCCTGCTCTTCCTTCTCTTTTGCGTCAAGTTCCTCTAGGGTCGATACGCCAAGCTCAATCATTCTCTGCTCCTTGTCATCGAGCAAACGTTGTTGTTTCCTTAGGCGGATGATTTTCATCATAGCTTCCTCCTCCTCGTCGCGCAGCTTCTTGCGTTAGTAATCTAGGGAAGCCCAGCTGCCAAGCGAAGGTAGCTTTTCAGTGAAGTCACAACTTGTTTTGCGATGGCGTACACATTCGGAACAACGGGTGGATTTTGGACTAGAAGCAACGCATCGTTTCTTAGTCTGAACGCAGAATCCATAGGGAGACATCTCTTCACCAGATTTGTCGATACAAAGGGCAAGGGCGATTTCTTCTAGTCTTTTCTTTGAGCTATAGGCAGTCATGATGGGAAGGACATGGTAGCGCAACCTGCCTGGTAAAATAAGTGGGCGTCACCCTGCTTAAGTAGTTAGCAGTTTTCTTAGTCAGCAGGCCTACGGGACTAGGCCTCCAGGGAGAGGGACCTAGTGTTACGGCTATGACGCGATATGATTAGTCGAGGGATTTGAGGTGCTAGAACAGGAAGTCTAGTATCGGACTCTAAGCAACGCCAACCCATTTTAGGATCAGGGGCTGAGCAAGCTGAGGGATTCCAGGAACCGAGTGGTTCCCAGAACCCCAGGGCGCAGGAGCAAGGGAGGGTGTGGGAGTGCCGGGGTTCTTAGAACACTAGGTTCTAAGAACCAGTCGCATCCTACGACCTCACGTGATGGACCACGCAGGACCACGGTGGTCTAGTACAGTAGGACCATGATGGGCCATGATGGTCCTTCATGGCATTAGGCACGACGCCACTATATAAGTAGATAGTCAGTTCTTAGATAGGAGCTTCGTGCTCAACTCAATATAGTATTTGTTATATACTGTAACGTGTTTTACGAAAGCCTTTGTGTCTGATCCCCTGCCTCCTCTGTTAAGTAAACCAACGCAACGAAACCTCTGTGAGTCTTATAGTTTAAGACCCAGCGTTACAGTAATGTCTAGGACATTCATATTCCCAACCCCATGATCAGAGCCCGAAAGAAAGAATACTGCCCCAAATAAAGCGGTATGAACGACAGTTACGTAAATGATGCAATGATCGCCAGATCTTTAACGATGCCGAGAAATGTCCTGGATCGGGCCGTCCTTGAAACGAGGCAGATCCCTACTTACAGACCGCTGCTCGCCTGTTTGGGTGCCGACGACGAGTTGGGGAAATAAAGATAAATCCCCTACCACTCAAGCCGCCTGCCACTTTGCCAAGAACCAGTAAAGCCCGCCTTTGGCGCAGACCAGATGTAGTGAGATGGAGTTGGGAACTGGGGACAAGAGCAAGGGGGCGAAGCTTGGCATATCGCTAATGACAGTCTAATAAATGTCTTACCTCAGCTTGATGTTTTCCAAAGTTTATAGACAATATGCTTGAAACAGTGTGATGTTATCGTAGCAGTTCCTAGATTTTGTGTTCATTGTCGATGGGAAGATTAATCTAGATGATGGGAAGACTTCCGGGGGCAAAGAGGTGGCGACAAATATGATTTTGAAGGCAATGGTTGTAAGCGATGTGGTGGTAGCAGGACAATAGTGAGAGGCAACAGCAAACAGGGAGTTTATATATGATGCCATTAAGTATATTAACCGCCCGAGACGCACTATAAAAGAATAACTTCTCTCTTCCCTTTTTTAATTAAATCCGTTTTAAAACCCCTTTATTCATCCAGTCGTGTATGCGCTGCGGGTATCAAAGCATCTAACACCACTTCTCTATACCCCGTTATTACAATTTAATCCCAGTTCAATCTATTGCCGCCTCTCTATTATTTCGTTTTTTGCGATGTAGTCCCCATTCCATCTAGCCCCCATTTAGAGGCTCATTGACCACATTAGTCCATGTTCTCAGGGGCCGCATCTGTTTTCTCACGTAAGCTTCTGCATTTTGGATACCTGTTTCCGGTTTGACTTACTTAACGTTCCATAACCTGTTCTGGAAATATTCGGTGTGGACCGAGGTCTTTTCCTCAGGAACATATCGACGGGCCAGGCGAAGCGGCCCGCGAGAGGTTCGCCGGCTTCTTCTGATGTCAGGTACTCGACGAGTGCGATGACTAGGTATGTTAGATCGACTTCAAGCAGACAGGAGACTAGAACGCAGTGATGAGGAACATACAGATATACGCTCCAATGCCAGTGAAAATATGCCACCAGCCATGTAACTCAAGGAGGAACGAAAGCGGCATGCCGATTTTCCGTTTCGCCTGCGTGAGCCAAGAGCAGGTGAAATTATCAATATTCCAGATGACATAACCAGAGATGAAAATCGCTATTTGCAAGGTCAGCACTGCCCCCCAAACCTCTGGACTCAAACGACCACGAAAAGGACGACATACCTGAGCCCCACCAAACGAGCTTGCGCACCTCCTTCTTTACGACTGGGTCTGCGACGCGGTCGCTGATTATCGAGCGCGTCTTAAGCCCCACAAGGACCACCATCACTCCGAACAGAGCGGCATGCCCAACTATTTCGTTGGACAGGCAGTGCCACACTGAAAAGAGGGTTAGGAAGATGGCAAGGCCGAGGCCTTTGAGAACCGCGTGTAGTGGCCTGTCATCGTACGTGTAGACGCGATGCATGACCGTCGCCGTAGCGAGCAGCATTGATAGGTCGTCCGCTGTGGCTTGTTAGTCTCGTGTGATTCTGCATATGGGAAGGGGACGAACCCCATTGCGTGTAATATTTGTTCGTTGCGTGGAAGAGGGCGCTGCCAAAGCCGACGCCCATGATGCCAAGATATGGGATGTTTCTGAGAAAGGCATCTTTACGACCCCAGTTCTTGTAGATCCCATGGATGGCGTATAATACTGGGTTGAGAGTTAGTATATGTTTCTATATCACTTTATATCTGACGGTGCTGGCTTGGGTATGGTGGCGTACTATACGTGAGATTTGTGAGGGTGTTGATGAGCTCTGCGATATATCGTGTCACGATATAGTCCTATAGAGATGGTCAATAACGGATCGGAGGAACCATGAAATGGCTAGCTATGCAACGCACCTCCTCGCAGAAACTGCAACACTTGTCAGCCTGTGTTGTCAAAAAACGGCCGTTTGGATTTCTCACTTTGCCTTGGAGCTTGTTGGGCCCCAGTACGGATCGTACGGCGTATCTCTATAAGACCAACCCAAAGACGCCATGATTTCTATGTTAAATAAGATCGAGCTTGGCTCTGATCCCAGCCGCTTGTGGCCTTGATAGCTGAAGTTTATACTGTAGTTCAAGTGTGGCGAGTCTCTGACACCCAATAGAGGCTAGTTGGAACCAGGAACCATAACCAGTCGAATGACGGAAAATGTAATTTTATTGGCGGCTGATAAAGTATTATCGGAATTAAACAGGCGCCTGTGTGCGGCACCAGACTTCCAGTATATATGGATGGGTTTTAAAAAAACACCATGACTTTTGTAGCGACGTTCCGGACTTCCCGTGCATTCTTTGTCGTCACTAGTGCCTGACCACGACTGCCACCACGCGTCCACCCTTGGAGCAAGGTCGCACCTGATAGGCCAGGAATTATGGACCAGGATCCAAATGACTAGCCAATAAAAGGCGACCAAAGTTTGCTTACTGAACATGCCGAGGTAAAAGGTACAAATTGCTTGGATCCTGAACCGATGTCATATCCGGGACTCTGGGGAAAGGTAAAGTGTGGAGAGTTAAGTAGTGTGATATCTTCCCCTTCTCGACCACATTTCTTGCATTCTCGCCGTATATACACAACTTAACATCATGTCTCAACAATTTACTCCCGCAGATGTTGCCCAGCACAACAACCCCGAGAAGGGCCTCTACATCATCATAGACTCGAACGTCTACAACGTCACCGGTAAGCCTTCCCTTACATGCGCCTGCCACGAAGAGCCTCGATGTCCTCCAATACCGCAACTCCTGCGCCTTTAGCTATGCTGCCGTAATTTGTGAACCTGGCTGACATGCTGTATAGACTTTGTCGATGAGCACCCCGGTGGAGCCAAGATCCTCAAGCGCGTCGCCGGCAAGGACGCCTCCAAGCAGTTCTGGAAATACCACAACGCCGGCGTGCTCAAGAAGTACGGAGCCAAGCTCCAGGTCGGGACCGTGAAGGACGCCGCCAAGTTATAAGCGCTGCAAGCTTAGAGGGCGTTGTATTTACATCGTCGAGTGAGGGGCGTACATGGCGGAGGCACCTCGGCACATTAGTGCCTGGATGTGTGTTGTCATTCAGGTGATGCTGAGGAGCAAGGCGAAACCGAGAACAACATAGGTTTAAAAGACGATGTGTATGAAGAGAATGGGAGGCAAGGGGGTGATTTGCAATGCATACATGACATCGGGCCACTGCGAGAGCATATATACAATAGACCATACTGTTTCTAAACATACTAGCTCTTTGCCCCGCTCCTTGACGTGAACACCACTACGTGACAACTACTGCCAGCGGAAGTGAATAGGAGGGAGAGGGCCATCTTGTATCTAAAGCATCCTTTGGCACCGGCGTCGATAAGGCAGACTTCCCAGGTAAAAGCACGGCATCATTCACCCTGTGTCACTTCAACAGGATTATATCAACAAGACAGCAGTATATCTTAAGATGCCATTATATATTCATGCTCTATGCGCTGCGTCAAACAAATTATCAAACCATCATGCCACATCAAGGGTATTGTTCAATCAAATCGTTCCGCCTCGACAAGATACAACCATACAAAGCACAAAATGAGGAGAGTCAGTAACACAATATCCACCCACCCTGTCCGACCCGAATCCAGTTGTTGACCTAGCGCCATATCCGTAACGCCGTCTACTCTTTTCCCGCCTCGCCGGTACCGTCCTCCTTCTTACCCACAGCGTTCATCGCCCATCCCATCCAGCTCGCCCGCTTATCCGCCTTGGCCGTCGTCTCTGCCTGGTCTTGTACCAGTCGCAGTGGCCGCGGCTTATTCCCTGCGAACGTAGCCTGCCTGTCCATCGCCCGTGGAGGCGAGTTTCCAGGTGGCGGTGTACTCACCTCGCCAGTATGGCTGGTATGGCTGGTCTCCGTGCTGGTCGTGCTTCCGCCGTCACTGGTGCCGCTAACGCGGCTGCCAGGGAAGTTACCAGAAGAGGGCAGTGCGAAGCCACCGCTTGGTGCGCGGGCTGCTGCATTCGGGTTTCCGGCTGCGGCTGGCGGCGCAAAGAAACTCGTGGAGTTGCGTGGCGTCTGTGGCCCGTGGAGCGGCGGTGAAGTTGCGGTGGGACCCTTGTACATTGCGTTCACGACGCTGAAGGCTCCCGAGGATATCTGCTCGCTTGCTGGCCTAGCCTTGCGAACTGACGCACCGCGGTTCAGGTTGAACGGGATTGAGGGCGCGGTGTCGGGATCAGTCAGGGCCGAGTGGGCGGCGGGCATCTGGGACATTGGACGAGGCTTCGGACGAGTCCCGCCAACAACGGACTTTGCGCGTTGCAGAATTGACGGGCCACCAGCGGCTTCCTTGGGAGGCGGTGGTGGCGGAAGATCTTTATTGGTATTTGCTTGGACGGTGCCAGCAGCTCCAGGCTTGAAGTCTGACGATTGATCAAGGATAGCTTCGAAGTCTTGATGCTCGAGGAGACGCTCGATAATCTTGTTGATGTAGAGTGTGAGCGCCTTGTTCTGTTCCTTGCTGGCTTTGAGCTCAGCTTCCAGGCGTCGATAAGCCTCGATATCGCCGTCTGCCACATCAGAAAGTTCGTCCGCCAGGCTGGAACCGCCAGTGCGGCCTTCGAGTGCGTCAAGGGCATCGGCGCGGGCCGGAGAAGACATGTACCCAAAGTCGGACTTTGTGAAATCGCCATTGAGGGTCTTCTCGGACAGGAGGAGTTGGAAGCTTTCGTTGTCTTCCATCAACCGGGCGTTGGTCATCCGGGTCTCTAGAAGTTGTCGTTCGATCTCTTGTATGCGTCCGCCACCCATGTTCTCTGATTCGACAATCTTTATTTGGGCTTCCGCTATTTCTAGCCGAAGGGACTCGATCACACGATCTTTTTGGAGGAGAAGTTTCGAATTATTTCGAGAATCGCTGCGGTTTAAGGACGACGGAGGAGCAAAATGATTATTGCTTTCGATGCTCGGCGATGAATTATTGGCTACGTCACGGGTTAGTAAATGTCATGTCGACAGAAGTAAGGGGTAACATACAATGCCTGAAGCCTCGGCCCTCACTGCGAGCATCATCGTCCCCATTAGCCTTCTGGCTTAAGCTTTCCTTTAACCTCTGAATTATCGCCTGCATTTCCTCTTCTCGATTACCCATCTCCTCCTTCTCCTTCGTCATTGATGTTCGCTCTGCCTCATATATTGCCCCCATCTCCCTCATCTGCCTCGCGGAATCTCGTTTCTCATTCTCCAGTGACTCGACCCGTTCCTCCTCCTCATGTAACCTATCCTCAAGCTTCACTTGCTCTTGTAGCGCATCCTCTAGCCTGGATTGTAATACTTCCGTCTCTTTCTGGAACTGTTCGGCTCTAATCTCGGACATCCGCAATCTCTCCTTTAGCTCGTCCATCGCAGCAATAGTCTCGGCTCGAGCTTCCTCGGCATCTGTAGCGCTGCTGCTGTTACTTAAGCCCGATGCGCCGACAACAGATCGTCTGGCTGGGTTCCCAGCCGACAAGGCGCTGCCGCGCAGCGACCTTGTCCTGGGGAGACCGCCATTTGGTTGCGACGAAGGTGAGGATGGTGTTGGAGAGCGAACAGGGGCGCGATTCGAGGGAGTAGGAGACGTAGTCGGATTCGTAGGCCTACGCCCATGTGCGCCTGTTGGCGGTAGCTTCTTGTCAGTACCTGACATTGTGTTGGCAAATGGTGTTGTCGCGTGGGACCCCGATAATGTCGTATGTTGAAATGGGTTGACGTTCCACGTGGTTACGCGCTAGAGTAATGTTGTACCTTGGTGTTATGCGGCTGGACAACGTTGAACATCAACTTTATGACCTGCAGACACGAATATTTAACAATTATGTCGCGACTTGGTTGATACGATTCAGAAGACAGGTGTGCTGTGTTTGTATGGGCCACCTGGTTGACTTTTGTGGTTCATGGACTTGTCTGATTCAGTTGGTGGTCCATGCGAAATTGATCAACCCGTCTCATAAATTGGTGATCTTAAGAGTCAATAAATGGACGTAATATCCCCACGTTTCATGCTATTGAAACATGGTCACCTTTGTGAAATGTGATATGGTTCACACACACTCTCTAGGCAGTCAAGACAAAATATTGGACATCGTTTATTATAGTGAAGTGCTCAGAGTTATGCGTTACGATAACCGTGCCTGTAATTTCATTTTCTGAACATAGCCGGACGTTTTCCAGAACATTACATACAGGGATCATTTTGAGAGTTTCCCATCTAGGCTGCCGCCTCAATTACTCTCATTAAGATAGAGATGGCTTGTGGGCAACGCGTAGTGATATGGTTCCTGAACTCACAGACAAGTGTAATATCCAGCGGACAATTCGCCTCATGGAAAGCCATAGATACCAAATTTAAGCAGGCTAGGACAATTCTTGGATTCCATTTGAATTAAATCATTCCTTATGGGGCGATAGAATTGATTCACACTTCGTGGAACACCGTCGACTGGTCATTAGTAATTTCTATTGATGGACCAGAAACAGTTGGAAAGGTATTCAGACAGGTGTAATATTCCCAGCCCCTCTGTCTCAAATCACTTGTACGTTATCAAGCCTTATCCGAAACATTGGCACGTGACACATAGCCCCGTGATCTCTCGTAAGCGATTGCTTTGCAAGCTTTGCAAGCTTTTGTGGGCTTAGGGTTCGTCGCTAGTGGGGCTTTTTGATTTCAAATCTTGAGCAGTGCATATCGTAAAGGCAAGCGGATTCCCTCGCCTCCGCCCATCTCTCAACTAATTCACGACAGCAACATCGACGAAATCATTCAAAATGGCTCGCCGTCCAGCAAGATGTTACCGCTACTGTAAGAACAAGGTACGTTGAAACCGTGGCGATGTGTGGGAACAAGCGAACGAGGGATCGAGGGAACGAGAGGGAAAGAACGGGTTGTGCGATGAATGGAATCTCGACGACACCAGCGACGTCTGGGAGAGTTGCGCCCGTGGAAAGATCTGGATGGAATTTGCGTTCGATCGAAAGCTGGAGGATATTGGAAGATTAGTAGCTAACTTGAGTCTCTTCACAGCCTTACCCAAAGTCCCGTTTCAACCGTGGTGTCCCGGACCCAAAGATTCGCATCTTCGATCTTGGCCGCAAGAAGGCAAACGTTGACGAGTTCCCCCTGTGCATTCACTTGGTTTCCAACGAGTATGAGCAGCTGAGCTCTGAGGCCCTTGAGGCTGCCCGTATTTGCGCCAACAAGTGAGTTCATCCAATACAGCGATACCCATCAAGCCCGAAACCAGAGCCTCGCCAGAGTCGTCAACAGAGCACTGTCAGACGCTACGCGAGTTGCATGGCAACGGGTTTTCGGAATGCGCGTTTGAATTACAAGACACATACTAACAATAAATAAAGGTACATGGTCAAGACCTCCGGAAAGGAGTCTTTCCATCTCCGCGTCCGCCCTCACCCTTTCCACGTCGTCCGCATCAACAAGATGTTGTCATGTGCCGGTGCCGATAGACTGCAGACTGGTATGCGTGGTGCTTGGGGAAAGCCCAACGGAAGTGTTGCTCGCGTCAACATTGGTCAGATCATCCTGAGTGTCCGCACTCGTGATTCTAGTAAGTTTGCCCTTGGAATGGTCTACTACGTCAGCAGCTAACCAACCCACCTAGACCGCGCCGTCGCTATCGAGGCTCTCCGCCGCTCCCAGTACAAGTTCCCCGGTCGCCAAAAGATCATCGTCTCCAAGAACTGGGGTTTCACCCCTCTTCGCCGCGAGGAGTACATGGACAAGAAGAACACCGGAAAGGTCTTCGTCGATGGTGCTTACGTCCAGTTCTTGAGCACCCACGGCAAGATCGCAGACAACGTTAGGCGTTTCCCGGCTGCTTTCGCCGAGACTGCTTAGATTATTGTTGGTGGGTCATGACGGGTGGATAAGAACGGCGCATAATTGCTTTCGATGGCTGCAATGGAAGGGTTTTTGAGTCAAAGGTGCTCGTTTCATTGTAACTATGAAAATAGCCATGATATCCTTGTGCTGTTCCCTTTTGAGTGATTGATGATTGATACATGTGCTGTCCAGTAGATGGCGGCCCGGCTTTCCGGCTTGCGGGAGTAATGAGACCGCCACTGGTGAAATGTGTCTACTACCATACCCTTGTTACTATGAATACCTCCTACCACCCATAAGCCAAATAATTCGTAAGTAATCAGCGGTGACTTGAAGTTGGTCCACATCTTATATCATTTGGGTGATAAAAATGTATTCATTGGTGCATTTGAGCTTACATCCCGTCCCTGTTTCTTATCGCTTGCTCGTATCAGTCGATGGTGTCACTGCCGGCCAGTACCGTCGCTGCCACTTTGAAGTCCAGTGAGTAATCAAACGAGGTAAGCTGAGCATTTACAGTAAATACGACTTCTATGTGGCCCAAATTACTCGTAAGAGCCCCCGAGAACCGATTTTTATGTGTTGTCGCGCGTTCTGTTGGGATTGTTTCTATAAGACCAAACACAGATTGGGACCAAGACAGCAGGGTTGCTACTTCACGCGGACCCAAAGTGCAGGGAAGTGACCCCCGCCTCATATTGGTCCACGAGAACACCATCCATCGACAATACACAACCTCCTCACCGCGACATTAGCCATTCTATTATCATACAGACCAGCCTTCACGAATAAACTCTCTGCATATATTGTTTAGTTGATACCCAGACCTTACACTCCATCACCCATTACCTATTATATAACTATCTCCATTGCACCAGTTGTTGAACAGCCGCACCTCCTCACGCACGTCATTTGGCCTCCTCAACAAGGCTGGCCTCTCATCCGAGAGCACATCGCCAGGGAAGATATATCAAGTCGAAAGTTTGAATACTATAGCCAGCCACTGCTGTTGTCGAATATATTGTCAAACCGAACCATGGCTTTCCGCCAGTCAACCCACTACGCCCCACAAAGGACATACACGACACCGGAGGAACCCAGGTTCGATGGGCCTTCCACTCAGCCAGAACAACAACTAGAGGACTCCCAGGAATGGATATTGTTTTCGCCGGCGCCGGCATCAACTACAGACCGCACACACACAGCAACAACAGCTAGCACGCGACGAACTGCGGGTCGATCAAGGCTGAGTGACTATGGCAGTATTGACACAGCCGGCAGGTCGTACGAGTATGACGAAGATGTCTCTGAACACTCGGAAGCAGTTGCAGATGATGAAGAGGACGGAGAACTTGATAGTCTAGATAGCCATCTACTCGAATTCAGGGCGGAGAGCGCTTACGGAGACGCGAATCCTGTATTACCTACACACGATGGGCTGGGGTCTTTCCGACTTGATGGGACTATGGGAGAGGGTGTCCAGGAGCAGCTATACGCGTTCGAGAGGTTTAACCCACGTCGAATAAGGCGACGAAGAGAGAGCCTTGAGCTTGGCCAGCGAGAGCTCGAGAATGAGACTTCCGCTGATAACGAGCAAGTGAGGAGAATTGAGGAATGGAGGCTAGAGCAGAGCCGGGCACTACTTGACGAGATACAGAAAGAGACGCGGCGGAGGAGGCAACCTGCGTCAAGTGTAAGGACCAAATCAGAGCGGGACTATCACGACGAAGAAGTAGCAACACTAGGAGGCCTATCCGAAGTCGAAACTCGCAAGCCTGAAGAGGGTATAGAGAAGGAGGAAGGGGAAAGTTTTTGGACGCGCATTACTAGGAGAGTCATCCACGATCTTATGGGAATCGACGACCGACTTCTGTCCATACTGTTTGGAGAGGGGCTGCCGGAAGAGGTGGAACGAGAAGCTACCCGCCGGGATTGGTATGCTGGAATAGACAGGGACCAAAACGATGATTCGTGGGAATATCGACTCCTAGGGAGAATAGCACGTGAACTTGGATTGCTCGTCAACCAGTTATCGGATCACCCTGGGGCATTCTCAACCTACCTTAAGGTTCAACAGCAGCCGTTGCCATATGCTGGCCTACCAATCATCCCGGAGACAGGTGCCAACACGGATGACGGGCCTCAGACCCAAGCAGGCTCAGCTTCTGTGCCACTCTTTCGACCAACCATTCCAAATACTGCAAACGCCATGAACTTTTCGGCCCCTCTAGCTCGATCCGCAGAAGACGAACATGGCAGCGCTGGGCCATCTAAACTTCGACCCCAGGGATATCAAGAGTCGGACGATTCCCACATCGGCTTTAGCAAGGACGAGTGGGAGAAGCAGCTTGATATCGGACTTGTGTTCAGCTATCTTCGATCGCGCTTCACGAACCAGAACGCACCAGCCGTATCCTCGCCCCTTACCGGTCCACGAACCAAGACTAGTCCCCAAGACGCGGCTGCAAGAGCAGCACGTGTCCATCAGCTGCATCCGCTCGTTGCGAGGCCGAAGCCGTCCGAGCGCCGAGCATCATATAAAGTTATTGTACCTAGTGCCCCGATTCAGCAGCGGCGAAAGAGCACGAGTTGCGCAAGCCAGAGCACGAAGAAGTCGGCAAGGAGGATTAGTGGCTCTAGCCGACACTATTGGGATATTAATGGGAGTATTGGGTCGGGTTCGTTGGCTGCCTCCACTGGTGGAATGGGCGCCTGGGGCGAGGTATAGGTTGGGGGTTATGGATTATGGGAACAGGTAAGCATATTTTGGTGTTGATCGGGGGCAACGACAGCGTTTGGGCGACGACTTGGATTGGCATTTCTCATCTCATCTTATCATTATTCAGGGCGGGAAGACAAAGTATATAACAATAAATACTATATATTTTTATCATAATTTAAGTTGCTGCTGCCTATTAGGCGATCTATTAGGTTATATATAATACTAATGTCAAATACCCCATGGTAATCTGTCTAGCTGGATGTATATTCACGGAGCTTTGTAATTTACCATATCAACGGCTCCATGTTCATGGGAATTTGTACACGGGACATAATGCAAGGCAGGGATCTTACCCACAATCCCCCCTGCTGATGTGATGGGGAAACAACACCAAAGTGCATGCATATTCGCCTAACCAGTTCGGGAAATATGCACACTTGACGCCGTCTAATTCGTCAACGAGGCGACGGCAAATGCGACCCGTACCGCGCTGTCGTGTTCGCGATACCGCAAGGCGTTCATGATTCGACAACGCGAGGCGGCTATGGACGCCTCGAGTTGCCCCCGGCGTCACTGGCTCCAGGCACCTGCGCCGGGGAGAATTTGGATGTGGCACATTGTCCAATCCTCCCAGTCCACGGTTAAGTGAGCTGTTTGGCTGGGGATATGATGCGAACTATTGCGAACTGCGTTTCCCCATGGAGGGATTTTTATGATGCTCTATCGGGTTGGTAACCTGACCTGGACTACTGCAGCTGACAAGGTTGATTCGAAGAGTCATACAGCCCCAGTGCATACGTTCAATGCATACTAACTACTACTGTGCTCAACCGAAGCCACCAACTACTTGTGTGGCTTCCGTTCATTTCGCCGTTCTCCTTCCTTAAATATATTTTCTCCACACCTTTCGGCTGACCCCACGTTCAGGCTGTGTACTACGTGCGCCTGCTCGTGCCTTGGTCCTTTTTCCTCTTGCGTTTGTCGTCCTTCACTCAAAGTATATTTCATTCAGTCAGTCAAGCGTGTCCATGTTCATATTTCTATATACCTGTTAGTATCCCAAGTTGAAAAGTTGTCAATTAGGCGCACCCATCCTTACCGTGAGGGCAACTCTTAAGTGCGCTGAAATCCTCCCAACCCTCGATGAATTCCGATCGCGACAACATCTTCCACGATAGCCTTGCGCGGCCGAGTTTCGATCTCTCGTTAAGGGCGCATTATTCATGATTTAGTTTTTACCAAGGACTCGAAGATTAATTATATATATCGAAGCTCAAGCCCCGCCGTCGTCGCTCAACCCACCGGCGGCAGTATCGTCTTCGATGCGTAGCACTTTCGAAACCTGACTTTGCCGATGGCTCACTCTGCCCACATTGCCAATACTCCACTCTTGAACAGCCATTATGGCGAAAGACCTGCCACTAGGCAGCCGTCACAGAAGCTGCCAACTGGCGCTTGCAATTATACAAACCTGAGCATTGGCAACAACGCAAAATGCGGTTGTCAGCGGTTTTGCGACCGGTCGGAATACTCGGCCGGGTCGGTGAATGCTGATGGAGAACTCGAAGTGGAAAAGGTGGGTTGGTGCATGTGCGAGCATCATGCATGTTTCCATGAAGTTGGAAAGCCGGCGGATGAAGTTACTCCGATGCCTATCCGGTCTCGACAAGCATCGCACGGAGGCGACTCATCGCTTCCGAGTACATACCGAGACCCCCCAAAGGCCCCAAATATTTATTTGCAGCGAGCGGCCCCAACGAGCTTCAATAATGGGACACAAGCAGGGAAGCAACTGCCAACACCTGGCATGGATACCGAGACTGGCCCTCCAAGAAGTGATGCAGGAACCCCCGGACCGAACTTCATTCCCCAGGACACTGGACTCCCTCCTATTCCATCTCAGTGTTTGCTGTCCTCAAATATGAACTTGAGTGCCCTTGTGGGACAACCACTTTCGTTTAGATCGGCAGCGTCTCGTGAGGAGCTCAGAGCGAGCACTGGATTGATACATGACTGGATCCCTCACCCCATCCAGGCTGGCTCATATAACGAAAGCTTAACCGATGCTGCATCGCCTTTATCTGGATACCTGGAAAATGCCGAATTTCATGACGAGCTTATGACAGTAGAGACCGAGAAAAGTGGCGCATCACAGATAAACCTGGCCCAGAAACCATCCTCTCAGGGAATGGACCTATTGGTCTCCACAAACGAAAACGATGGACGTCTTACCTCTGTTGTAGCCCAATCCGAGATGGATTTTGCCAATTCTACTCCCAATTTCCATCAAATTTTGCCATACGTTTCGGACATTCACAAACACTATGCTGTTAAGCCAACATTGAAAGACACTTTGCAGAACCATGAAGACCGTCTGGATCACTTGGAGAATGCGACCCATAGCTGCGCCCCTCCGACCGACGCTGGGAACTGTGACTGTGACTGCGACTTGCTTAGCCATCAGCATGAGAAAATAGAATGCCGGATGGATCGAGTGGAGAAGGCTCTCTCTACCAAGCGATTCCAGGAACTTGGTCTTGCTGGCCGCGGCAATGGGTCAGTCACGTCGGATAATTCGACTGTGATGACCTCTACGAGCCACGCGGAAATGTACTCCCGGATTGACTCACGTATCGAGGCCTTGGAGTTTCGCCTAGGCGATCTTGATAACTCCATGCCTCCGTCGGCGACCAATCCATGGGAGTTTGAGGTCATATTCCTACCATACGGACTGGATATGAATCGAGTA
Organism: Pseudogymnoascus sp. 05NY08; assembly: GCA_001662605.1. Taxonomy (NCBI): domain Eukaryota; kingdom Fungi; phylum Ascomycota; class Leotiomycetes; order Thelebolales; family Thelebolaceae; genus Pseudogymnoascus; species Pseudogymnoascus sp. 05NY08. The sequence goes on along the minus strand of KV458779.1, from coordinate 12,660 downwards.
TGGTCTCGAACGGGCAACCCTACGCAAAGAAATGCCTGGAGTACGCAAGACACATCATCTCCTCGTATGTTAACGGGAGCACTATCTCAGCAGTTTTTCAGCAAGGCCGCCACAGAAAACTCCTGGGAACACATTCTAGAAAAATACCAGCCAGCGTCAACTGTTTTCTCGGCAAGAGCCTGCGGCATAGAGACTGTAGTCGACAAGCGACTTCGCAGCAGAGGCCTTGTGAGGGCAATCCAAGTCAAGGGCCCGGATGCCCAGCACGTTCAGTTTGCCATGTTTGAAGCATTTGAAGATATACTTCAAACTATGTCTTCTGGAATCAGCTCACCCCCGATCCCCAAACCCCTTCGGCGGTACCGCGAAGCTCTTGGTACCTCATGGATCCCATTGCGGAAATTACACAAGGACTCGCAACTGCGCTTCCTAGAAACCTCTGAGATGCTGACGCCAACACTGTGGACTGCATCCTTCCTCGCGGAAGTGTCTATGCAGCAGTCTAATATAAGACGTCTTTACATCACGAATAAAGATGGCTACGTGCAAAACGGATCCGCGGGTTGGACATGGCAGAAGATTAGGCATCTGCCTCTATTCAACGAGGGAAGCAATTCCGCAAGCAGCGACGATGTCTTTCAATCAAGCCGTAGCTTCAAGCCCAGCCAAATGCAAATCCATGAGCCGCACTGGCACTGGGACGAAAGACTAGATGGGCCAGTTGTCCACCAAACCGTTACCACACAGCAACTGTCTCTCGCCATTATTACAGCACCAGAATCTGATCAGGGTCAATCTTCGCCAACTTCTAGTACATCGTCTTCTGAGTACTCGCCCCCACTTCGTTCACGCACACCAGCTTCCGAGGCCCTTGGGCAGCCTATATCTCCACTCACCGAACGAAATTTAGCTCGCCCGATCCATGGCCGTACGACATCCATGCCCATCACTGTCCCAATCAATTTCCGACCCTCACCAGGGAGCCACGGAAAGCGCCGTATTACGTCCTTCGAGCTTCAGCATGAGCGAGTAACCCACTCGCCGTCCCCTTTCGCCCCGAGACACTCCTACAGCTTCTCGGCCAAGCGCCAGCGTACTCAATCACCCAACCGCCCGCGTGACACGCCTCGCTGGAGCGCTGAGCCCCCTAGCCCTTATGTCTTTGAGGAGGAGCGAGAACATAAGAGAGGGATGACACCATTTGCATATGCCACGCCTCACAGCAACGCACCTTATATTTATAACGACAGGAGGTCTATGAGTAACGTCCCGAACGACTGGGGCATCGACAACGAAGACAGCCCTACGGACGAATTCGAGACTGATGACAACAATAATGAAGATTATATGTCGGATACGGACCAGGCATACCAGCATGAGGAGGAGGATTGGGAAGGCGTCAACGAGTTAACGGCTGATCAGGTTAAGATGGAAGAAGAGGACGACAATAATATTGAGGCCAGGGCATTTTCAGATGATGATGATGACGCTGTTAGTGATACGAGCAGCACGCCCAGCGAGTACCCCAGTACCCAGCCGTTGGCTAAATATTCTGGGAAAAAGGGAACGTTTGAGATTCATGTTGATGAGGAGAAGTGATGTATGGGTACGCACTGGCAGGCATTGGTTGGCGCCGCCAGGAGGCATTCAGGGGCCATAAAAGATCGGGTACGTCAGGGCGTTTTGGGGTGAAGCTTGGTAGCCACCGCGAGAGGCCATTAGATTGCCGGTGCGATATTCGCCTCGTAGCTCTCCACTATCTTGTATAGATAACAGAAATATCTCAATTAAAAACAAATTATTTCATACTCTTTTTTACTGTACTGTGCGGTGGGTGGTGGCGGTGTTGAACATAGCTGTATCCTGTCTCCACGGCATGTGGTTTGGCCGAGCTTTACCCGTTAGGTCGCCATGAATGACCGACCAAAATCCCGCGACAACTTTGACGACCAGCACACAACAACGATGGGCAGTTTATAAACAAGAGCTGCTGCCAAGCCAGAGCAGCATATCCTAATTTTCTTGGATCACGATGCTCCTCTCCAAGCTTTTGCGCCCTATAGCAGCTCCCCCTATAGCAGCTCCCACCAAGTTTGCAAGGTGCGCGGAGCCTGCGGGAGTCCTTCAGCCTCGCGGCAGCCTCCGCCAACGCGCCAACGCTCGACGCTTCACAAGACCCAGCTTCGAACCATGGCGAAAGATAGGAAGCGGACCTCACTCGACAGGTAGCCTGCAGCAGCGGCGGGCCTTTCACGAATCTTTCAGCACACATCGCCGCCAAATTTTCCGACGCATCGAGCCGCACAATGCGCGCCCTCTCATCACCCCCGAGCAAGTGCGGAGGTTGTTCGCCTCGGGGCAGTTCCGGGGCCTCGCGATCCTCGCCGCGGGTGGGATAACCATATTCTACTTCATGAACATCGAGACGGTCCCGGTGTCAGGGCGGCGGCGGTTTAACTGCTACAGCGAAGGCAGTGCCGAGGAGCAGGGGAAGTTGGCGTATAAACAGATCCTCTCTGAGGAGGAGAGAAAGGGCAGGGTACTACCGAAATCCGATTCCAGAGTTAAGAGGGTGGAGAAAGTGCTTGGGCGGTTGATAGAGGCGGGAGACTTGGGCACGGGACAAAGTGATAGCAAGAAGGGCGACGGATGGACGGTGCACGTCATTGAGGATCCGAGTAAGTACATATTCAGGTTTGGTATACAATGGCTGACGATGCTGGCTTCAGATCAAGCAAACGCTTTTGTTCTCCCGGGAGGCAAAGTCTTCGTCTACAGTGGAATATTTCCCGTTTGCAAGAACAACGATGGGCTGGCGGCGGTTATGGGCCACGAAATTGCCCACAACATGGCGCAGCACTCGGCGGAAAAGATGAGCCAGATGGTGCTTCTACAGCCGATAGTTTGGGGACTCATGTACCTCGACTATACTGGGGTTACAATGGGATTAGGGCGATTTTTGGGGAGCATGATGCTCGACCTTGGAATTATGAGAGTTTCCTCTAGAGAGCAGGAGAGTGAAGCGGATCATATTGGTCTCATGCTTATGGCAGCAGCCTGTTATGATCCGAAGGAGGCAGTAGGGTTGTGGGAGAGAATGGAGAGGCTGGACAAAGAAACGCCCCCCGAATGGCTTTCTACACATCCGTCGGTATGTTTCCATCTTTGATGAAGTTGAGCTTCCACCTGACCCTCCCCAGAATACGAATCGAATCCAGCAAATCACCGAACTATTACCGCAAGCGGAAGATAAATACCAGGAGAGCAACTGCTCATCGACGGTGGGATACAACAACGCCTTTCAGGATGCCATTGGCCGCACTCTAGTCTTCCGGTAAGTGCGTGATGAAGCAGGGGTGATGTTATGAACAAAATGTAGTTTAAAGAGCGAATGCGGCGTTGGCGAGAAATTCTCCTCCTTTTGGGTTGACCACTTAGGATATATTCCCATCTATACGCGCGTGTATCAACAGCAAATTTAGAAATCCCTTGTCCCGTTCTTTCAAAGGAAAAATTTCCGTTTGCACTGGTTAGCAATGTTGCTCGAGGGAATAGTGTTCTTTGACGAAACAAGGGAATGGAAACAAGACCATTCCAAACGCGTTTGCGCGGCCGGCCGATTTCTTTCTTTCAATATGATATCAACAACGAAGTGGCTTTGCTTTGACCTTCAGGAGGCTCATTTAGCAGCGATATATTGATAAGAGAACTCGCACGTTGGCCACGAGATTTTTCCTCATTCGTGATGCTTAATACCCATCCTCACAATGGCGACCAATGATCCGAGCAGGCCTAGACGGCCACCTACAATATTTGCCCAGAAGTACGGGATTTTTAAGGATAGGAACAGGCCTGATATTGTCAACGTACTCCAAGGCTACAAGAGCGGACATACACCCGTCAGCCCCTACAGGCGAGATGAATCAGAGATGCGGAGAAAATGGAAACTCAAGATAGAAAAATATCAGCAATGTGTCAATGGGGGATTCCCGATGCCAATTTTGAGGGCCTTGAGAGCATATATACCAACTGCCGATGCTGATTTTGCTAACCAATGGGAGGTGAAGTTTGAACTTGAAAATCGTGTACATCCATTCATTGATGGACCTCAGTGGGAGACACTAAATGGATGTTTAAAGAACTATCCGCCGCCATTGGTAGGCGATGGACACGAAGGCTACATGATAGTGAGTGTGCTGCTGTTAGTCGAAAATCGTTATTTCCAATACTAAGTATTACAGGCCGCCAACCCAATTGTTTGGAAGGTACTTAGGCCTATTTTACAACTAACTACTCTTTACTTGGATAACTCACATCTTTGGCCGTGGTACGTACAGTAATGTGTGCGCAGGATTTGAAGTCACAGATGAGCTGATAACATTTCCAAGGTGGGATGCGTTACTGAGCGATGCGGGTTCCGATAATAAGACGACAGAGCCAAATCCATATTTGCCTGGTGGGCATAATTTATTCTTCAGGATGCGAACACCGGAGCAAATCCACAACCAAAGGGTTCCAGTAAAAGAACTTTTAAGGGAGATGGCTGGCAACTGGTTCTTTTGTTTAAGATCTATGAATCGCCAACCTAAGGATGGCAGTCCACAAGGTGGCGACGACTGGTGGGGTATAACGGCTCCAATGGCAGGGCCTGGAAAGAGTTCCGTAACTATTTCTGCGGAGTTGATCAGTCCACTTCTTAGAGACGATTTGACGGTATGGTTTCCTTTTCATCCGTGGAATGAATCCTGCTGACTTGAAGAAAAGGACGCAGAAAGGGTTGTGTTGACTAATTTTGCTGCGAGAACCATTACCCATGAAATTGCCGTAAGTATGCTGTGATCGTTATGGATTTAACTTCTCTTCGTAGGAGGCATAAGGGGGGATAATTTTCGCTGACGTTACCTGCAAACAGCACGCGGTGGTTTTCCATTATGAAAAACGTATCGACCCGAGGTACCCAACAAAACCTATCGGATACCTTCCAGAACCCTACTTTCAAGACGAGGGATGGAATGAAATGTATGTCAACCGCGCCTCTGCTGTGTCCCTTTTCTGACGTTATATAGCGGCCATTCTATGGAAAACAATGTAATGATCTGCCAAAAACCCATCTCTATCCCGATGTCTGCAAAACATATCCAATCACGCTTCTAACTCATATTATCCAACTAGGTCTTCAAGTCCCACCATTACCTATCTCGTTCCAACAACGGCCTGCCGTTGATGTTGTTTGACGCGACGTTTCCTCATCCCGGAATGCACAAAGACAAAGGGGACACCAGATATTTGCCTCCCGGAAAAGCGTTGGAGCCGCACACACAGCTTCGTAGCTTGGTATCCATCGAATGGATGCGTGTGTTTCTACACGCCGATTTCTGGGAGTATTATATGATCCGGTTCGGAGGAGACGCAATGATTCCAGATGAGCCCCTAGTCCAACGACCTCGGTTTTGGAAACGAGATAAGGATGCGGAATATAATCCAAACATAAGAATTATAAGAGATGTAGTGATACCTTCCGACGTTGTCATTAAGCCTAACATGACCCATGCGGAGACTGTAGTGGCGCACGCTACAAATATGCGCAGAGGTTTGCACAGACATGCTCGAGATAGGCTCAATCAGTTACTGGACGAAGGATACGCTCCGGATTCCACTGGCAATTTCAGTCAAACATCCGAGCAAGTGGTGGGCCAGCAAACTCACCAGGAACCGAGCGGACCTCAAGAACCAGGTGTCCCGCAAGAGCAGGAAACAGAACAGGCCCAAGGCGGATCCCAAGTCCAAGGGCAGACACCAGCGGCAGGACCGGAGGGGCAAGAAGTCCCGCAGGGGCAGGAAACAGAACAGGCCCAAGGCGGATCCCAAGTCCAAGGACAGCCACCAGCGGCAGGACCGGAGGGGCAGGAAGTCCCGCCCCCAGACCCAGCCCCAGCCCCAGCTCCAGCTCCAGCTCGAGAACCCCGCGATCCCCCCACCCCAACCTCAAACTACGAAGCCCCCCCCACCCCTGACATAGTAACCACACCAAGCGACGAAACGGCAGCCCAACATATCGCCGCATTCCTCAAACACTTCCGCAACACCCTCGGTCTCCACGTCATAGCAACCTGTTCGGAAGACGCTCTGTGGTTCCACCTATCGCATATGATTAAAAGATTGTCGGGGCCGACTTACACTTACCACCAGTGGAAGTACTTTCTCCACCTATGCGATGGGGGCGATTTGATGCTCAAGTAAGTCTTCCCATCCCCAAACAAAATTCAGAGTAGCACGAGCCGTCTGAAAGCTAATTCATTCCCACAGATGGGATCGAGAGGACATGATCCTCCATTCCATCACCACGGGTTGGGATTCCGGCGGACCCGGGTCTCAGCCACCGGAGCCGCTCCTGCCGTTTCCCCAACCAACGCTGCCACCACAAGAACTCCTCGACATGATAGACCTAGTGAGAAAGTATATATGCTACCGTTTTGAGTTCGCGAGTCCCAAGAGTGTGACATGGCATGATGAGAAGCAGCTCACTGGCGACTTCTGCTACGTAACGGAAGAGGTTGGCCTCAGCCCCGCGAATTTCAGGGCCATTTGTCTCACATTTTTCAGTACTTGTTGGACGTAAGTTATATCATTCCCTTCCGTTAGAAGCGAGGTAGACCGAGATCCAGAAAAACTAACAACCCCCCCCCTTTATCAGAACCGGACCCCCAGGCTGCCTCCAATGGACCGCACCCACCTACTTCCGCAAGATGGTCATGGCTGTCGGGAAGTACGTCGGCGGCCTCTCCGAAACAACCGACATAGGGACCGTCCTACCCACCGAGGTGGTGCGGGACGTGATCAACGTCGCATTTGACGGCGACGGGGAATTCAAGGACGAGTACGAGCTCGTGGTGCACACGCGCGGTCGCCTGGCTGATAATCAGTTGTGGTGGCAGTTAGCGCTGGTGCAGCTGTTGCCGGGGTATTTCTCGTGAGTAGATAGATGGGTGATGGATCCCCTCGCCCTCCTCTTCCGTGCCGTTTTTCCTTCGATCGGCTGCCCGCCCTGTGACTTTGTGTGTGCAGGGAGGGAGGGGGGGAGGGAGGGGTGACTATCGCGTGTGAGTGTGTGTGTGTTTTGGGCTAACGGGTTTACGTGTCGCTGTGTAGTATCCTGACGCAAAACAACGGGTTCTCCATCCTCTTCACCTTCAAAGACCTCCACACCCGCGAACAACTCGACAAACTCATGACCGAAGCGCAGCAGACCGCCATTTACAAATTCATGAAGGCGTACTACGAGGAGCCGTCGGTGAGACGGAAGGTCTGGCCTGTCGAGCTGAGGGATGTGTATAACAACGAGCAGAAGGATGAGGCAGCGAAAATCCATCTTCCGAGGGTATTTCTATCGTGTTTTAGTTTGCCGAGTGACTGTTGGTGGTAAGTTAGCATGTGTGTGTGTTTTTTTGTGCGTGTTTGGAGGAGGGTGGAGAGGGGGATGAAATGAGATTGGCTAACGAGTGTTGTGTGTGGCGTAGGATTACTGAGGAGAGGCAGATTAAGTTTGCGCCGGCACCGAAGAAGCCTGATCCCCCGCCAGCTGCTGCGGAGGGTCAGAATACGCAGGGTGACGATGGGCAGAATCCTCAGGGTGGGGGGCAGAATCCTCAGGGTGGTGGTGGACAGAATCCTCAGGGAGGGGGACAGGGAGGAGGGCAGGGAGGAGGGCAGCAGGAGGGGAATCAAGGTGGGGCAGTAGGGGGTGCTCAGCCTCAAGGAGGACCTCCGTCTCAAGGAGGACCTCAGCCCCAAGGCGGGTTTCAAGCGCAGGGAGGATTTCAAGCGCAGGGAGCATCTCAGGCGCAGGGAGCATCTCAGGCTCAAGGAGGATTTCAAGCGCAGGGAGCATCTCAGGCTCAAGGATTACCTCCACCCCAAGGAGCATCTCAAGCTCAGGGCGGACCACCACCCCAAGGAACATTCCAAACCCGCTGGCCCCCCACCCTCCAACAACAATCCACATCCACATCCATCTTCCATCTCCCACCCCAACCCGGCCAGCCCATCCACGGAAGCCAGGAGCACCAACAGCTCCAACAGCTCCAACAGCTCCAACAGCAACAACTCCAACAACAACAACTCCAACAACAACAACTCCAACAGCAACAACTCCAACAGCAACAACTCCAACAACAACAACTCCAACAACAACTCCTCCAGCAACAACAACAACAATACCACCTCAACCGCCTCCAACAGTTCCAACTCCAAAATAAACAACTCCAGCTACAACAACAACATCTCCACCAGCAGCAGGAGCAACAGCGACAGCAACAACGGGTGCTGGAGCAGCAGCGGCGGGAGCAGAGGGAACAGGAGGAGAGGGAGAGGGAGAGGGAGGAGAGGGAGAGGGAGGAGGAGGAGAGAGCGTTGCAGGAGGGGTTTTTGGTGGCGATGGGGAGGCAGCAGGAGCAGAGGGAGCAGGGGCAGTTACAGCAGGGGGGTGCGGGGCAGCAGGGAAACTTTGGAGGCCAGCAGGGAAACTTTGGAGGCCAGCAGGGAAACTTTGGAGGCCAGCAGGGGAACTTTGGAAGCCAGCAGGGAAATCCAGGGCAGCAGGGAAACTTTGGAGGCCAGCAGGGAAACTTTGGAGGCCAGCAGGGAAACTTTGGAGGCCAGCAGGGAAACTTTGGAGGCCAGCAGGGAAACATGGAGCAGCAGGGAAACTTAGGACAGCAGGGACACACAGGGCAGCAGGGACACGCAGGGCAGCAGGGGAATCCAGGGCAGCAGGGTATGTAAACGCCTCGTCTTATTTAGATGTATGTTCGATAGATAGGAGTTCTATATTTTCACTATTTTAGTATTTATCATCTTATTACACTATATATGTACGTTAAACGACATTTTTTTTGGCAAAACGAAAACGATAATAAACGTAACTAACTATATAAAAGAAAAGAAATTTAATGGGTGGATGATAGAATGTAAGATAAGGGGGAAACGTAGGGTAGTAGGGAAACAAACGCAGGGTAAGAGGGAAACGTAGGATAGTAGGGAAACAACATAGGGCAGCAGGGAAACGTAGGGTGGTAGGGAAATAAAGGGTGGTAGGGGTAGGGTATGTAACCGCCCCATCTCTTCTTCGAGATGTATGTTCGATAGATGGTAGTTCTATAATTTCACTATTTTACTATTTCATATTATATCATCTTATTATACACATCCATAAGAACATTACAAAATCAAACAACAACAAAAACTCAACTACAACCACGCAAACAAAGAAAGAAATCTAATAGATAGATGATATAAACAAACAATTATATAATATTTTTTATTCGTAGGGGGTATCTCTTAAATTCAAATTACAAGAAAAACACCCCTATAAAAAGTCTATCCTTAGTTTGCCCCGGGAGTTTTCCCGACGGCACCGTCCGTTCCCAGCCTGTCTATAGTAAGTAACCCATGTCCCATATCCGTCCCATCCCATCCCATCCTGTCTATAAAACAATCCCATCATGATATCCGTCATGCAAACCCATCCCATCATCATCATTCCATCCCCACCACCCCTCGGGGTGCCGAGGGTATACAGATAACCTCGCACCATCCAAAGAGGTACCGAGGACCTAAAACGTATCGATCGTCCTTCCCTAATATCCAAAAATCCAAAAATAATCCAAAAATAAGAAGCAAGTATGAAAAAAAGCGAAACATGATGAAAAAGAGAAGTACAAGTAGGAAAAGGAAAGAGTCGTATACAACATAAACATGCGAACCATCCGTCCCGAAACCGCGGCGGATGAAAATCGAAGCTGTGTGCCGAAGCGATGCAAAGCGACGCAGAAAGGTCGTTGGTTCGTGAGAGCATGACGGTGCGTTCAATCGTTCATCTCGAGATGAGTTCCCAGCGATAGAGAAAGAGGAGGTGAGAATCCAGCGAGGTGGTCGTGACAAACAAACACCCCCCCTACTCCTCCTCCCCAACAGCATCCACCTCCCCCACCCCCTCCCCCACCACCCACCCCCCCCCATCCCTCTTAACAACCCCCTCCCGTTCCGCCCACTCCAACACCCCCCCCCCCCCTCACCCCCCCCCACCTCCCCCCCCCTCCCCCCCTCCCAATGCCTGGCAACATGTTCCATCCGTTCATCCCACGCCCTCTGTCCCTCCCACCCCACTCCACATCCCTGCACCGGACACGCAACCTTCACAATCTGCGCCCTCCCCTTCCTCTTTCCCTCCTCAAGTAACTCCGTTAACCTCTTCTCCCATGCGTCCTTCCCGGGGCCGGATTTAGCCGTAGAAGAAGAAGAAGGGGGGGCGTGCATACGACGCAGATGCTGCGCGAAGAGATCTTTGCGGTTAAACTTCCCCGCTTGCCCTGGGGCGGAACAGGAACCGACCCGGCATTCCCAGTAGAAGAAACAGGTGTGTTTACTAGCCACATGTCTCTTCCACTCATTCTTCGACGCAAACGCCGACGTACACCCTGCCCACGCAAACGTACACGGGAACGTCGGGTTTGCATTACTGGGACGCCCCGTGGTTGTGGAGGAGGAGGTGGGGTTATTACCCCGCCCCTCCCGCTTCCTCACGCAGGTAGTAGATGAAGGATGGATAACCCTCGCAGGCGGCGCAGCGCGGCGAGGTTGACGGCGTCGCGGGGTTCGAGAAGTGCGGCGTGCGGCGTGGGGTGTCCATGTTTCGTCTGTGTCTGTGTCGTCATTGCGGGGGAGGGGGGAGTCGAGGTCGAATGGTGCGTCTAGGTCGTCGACTTCTATTGGGGTTTGGTGGGGGGTGAGGCGGGGGGCGGGGGGGTTGTAGGTGGAGAGGGCGGGGGAGAGGTGGCGGTGGATGGAGGGCGCGGGGGAGAGGTGGGGGTGGAGGAATTGGTTGTGTGATTGTGGGCGGGGGGCGAGGGTGCCGGTCATGGAGGAGGAGGTGGTGGTATCATGTTCGCCAGACTCATGGTCCATGAACATCTCCTCCTGCCCTCTGAAAGTCGGATCCTCATCCAACTCCGGGTGGATCATGGACATATTCGGAATCGTCTGCTGCTGAAACTGCTGTCCGCCTCCATATAACTCAGCTTCATGGCTGAGCGCGCTGATACCGGAATGCGAGCGCGTGAGCGCGTGCGCCGCGTAGGGTGACGAGACGAGAGAAGGGTCCTGGCGGTAATCGCGCTCGCTCCGTGGGCTCAGCACGCTACTATCTCTGGAATCGGCGCCGGGAGATGGGGCCCAGTGATTGAACGACGCCGCCGATGACGGGCCATAGGAGAGGTTCGAGGTGAGGACCTGCTGGGGCGCCTGGTAAGTGTTCTGGTGTGCCTCTTGGTAAGAAGAGTACTGTTGTTGGCCCTGGCGGTTCTGCATGGTGCTGCTGAAGGAGGAGGCCTTTGAGGACTCGAGGGTCTGCGCTGCTGCTGTTGCTGCTACCCACTCCTGCTGCTGGGACTCGGGGTGGGAGCGGCCGCGGAAGGCGGGTTCCAGGTTGGCTATCCAGTGGAGGTGGAGCGGGTCCACGGGGTAGGAAGGCTCTTGCTGATCGACCTGGGAGGCCATCATACTGTTGTTATAGGCAAATATCTGGGGACGGTCCCATGGGGCTTGGGTTTGGTAATCCATGGTTGGTAGGTAGGTGCCTGGAAGGGGCGTGTTGGAGAGGGGGAGAGAGAGAAGGCTCGGGATAAGGGCGTTGATATAGACGAAGGGGTTGTTGGTCAGCTTGTGACGTCGTGGTGAGGGTGGCCAGTGTGAGAGCTGGATTGGGGACGAGGGTGGGAAGGATGGTTGCTTCGCCTCGCCGGGCAGACAGTGGATGGTGGATCAGACGTCACGGACTGACTGTGGGCGGCCAAGGCGGAGAGTAGGCGTGTTTGGTGAAAGAGGCTTAGCCACTTACCATGTGTGTTGGTTGTTGTTGTTGTTGTTGGTTAAGGATGAATAATAATAAGAAGAAGAAGGAAGTAGAGCAAAGGAAAGAAGGGAAGAGGAGGAGGAGGAGGAGGGGGAGATTTAAAGAAAGAGAGATAGAGGGTAAGTGAGAGAGAGAGAGAGAGACTCACAAGAGGAAAGGGCACCCACCAGATCATGCATGCACATGAAATGTATGTATCCCATTGTATATCCCCTGTACATCAATTGAAGGATAGAGGATAGAGTATGATGGGATGTGTGCCGTTTCCCGTGTGGGTGGGCATGGCGTCTATAGTGGGTTGTTGTGTTTTCTTCATGGGCCGGTCAGTAAGGTTGGTGTCTGATTCCTCTTGTTCTCACATCCTGGGCAGGGACGGCGGCGGCGCGCGAGGGTCGGTGGGCAGTTGGCGGTGGGCGGTGGACGGTGGACGCGGTGTCTGAATTGGCACACCATGGAAAAGGGACGTATCTTTGAGCAGAGCCTCACACTTGTAGAGTTGGTGTGGGTGTGATTGGGCAGGGAGAGCGAAGAGGGCGAACCGGAAAGGGCGCGAAGGATTGAGGGGCAGGGGAGAGGGGGAGGGGGGGGGGGGGGTGAAGGGGATGGTGAGTGGATTGAGGATGGTGGGGTGGATGAGATGGGATGGGAGGAAGTGGAAGTACCGCATGCACTGTTCTGTACAGTACACTATGTATTTATTTTGTATGGTGGTGGTGGGAAGATGTTGGCATTGGATGTAGAGGACGGAGGAC